>VZRL01006504.1:864950-918106 GCA_013397895.1 Origma solitaria | reverse complement strand
TTTTTTTTTTTTTTTGCAGCAGGACCATCCACCCTCTGAGATGGAAATTGTCCTTTTGTTCAGTGTTTTGTCCAGCAGGTAGGTGCTATTAGGATCATGAATAAGAAACTATTTCTTAAAGTCTGCTGAGCGAGACAAAGATGTGGAAGATGTCTGATTGGAGAGATACTTGTACGGAGTTCAAATGTGTGAGTCATGCCTGGAATCACAACATAGCTATTTCTGTTCTTTTATTCTCTAGCTGCAAAAAAATTAAGTCAGTTTCACATTGTATTTAGTCTTTTATATAGCAAAAAATCTCTTTTTCCTTGCAATAAAACAACACAGTTTCAACATTTTGGATTTTTATCCCTTACCATATATTGAAATCAACTTGTATCTAAGCATTTGCTGTGTGCCACATCATGCAGAGAAGTTATCAGATGCATGGAGTTTAATTAAATATCATACAGCAGCCAAAAACTGGCTTTCTGAAATTTTAGTAACAAGCTATGAAGCAATTTACTTCAGGTAATTTGGAGATACTTGGCTCCAGACTTCTGCCTAAAAGCCACATGGCCGATGTGAAATGAGCTAATTGGTGACTGAAGGCCACTGGCTCAAGTCCCTGTCACATCAGCCTCTTTGTCTGCTGCCGCAGGCTATGGAATGGACGTGGGAAGGAGCCAGGCCTGTTCTGAGCTCTCCTTCCAGCTGAGTGGAAAAGAGGCAATCTCATTGCTGGAAGTCCTGATGGCTGCAGCTCAGACCAAGGCCTCCTTCCAAAGGTGGGAGTCCTTATCTTCTCAGGTGGGAGATCAGAGAGTGTCTAATTTCAAAGAAGAGGGAGCAGTAACCACTTTTCCCAGTCTCCTGACCTTGTTTCAAGGAACAGACATGGGTAAAATATTTTTCAATAGCCTATGTATTATTCTGAATGAAATTGTATAGAACGCAGTAATGGCAGTTGAGTTTTGCTGGACTGCAAGAAGTTGCAACAGTCAAAGACACAGCAAAGAAGAAAATCACTCAAATAATCCCTATTAAACTCATTTTATTTGGGTCCCTGTCATGGAACTTTAATAACAAATGTCTTTTAATAATAGATTTAAACATTCAGTTTATTCTAGGATTTCAGTCTCTTCTTACCGGATTGTTTTGACATCTCCCTTACAGTGACAGGCAAACTTTGTCAACTGCCTGAAGTCAGAGATATGAGAGAATATGATGTCTGAAACCCTTCTAAAGACCCTGTGTACTCCGTCAAGACCAGCTCAAATGAAAGCTCCCAACTCCTGCCCCTAGCACGCTGCAAAACAGATATAAACAATAACCGACTGTGGCTTTTGTAAAGCTTCTGTGCCGCAGTACAGCTGCTTTGTCTCCAAATCCTAGCGTGTAATCCTTGGAATTCTCCTTAAAACAAGGTGCTTAAAGATAAACTAAAAATCAGTTAAAGAGTTAAATAGTTAAAGATAACTAAAAATCAGTTCTAATACTAAATCTCCAGAAGATGTTTGCCCAGCAATACACCACTCATTCCCTATTAGGGTTTTCTGCTCTGCTCAAGGGCTAACAGCAGAAGAGCAGGACCACAGTTGTGCATACATTTTATAGGACTTTCCTACAAAGATGTCCTCTCTTGAAATGTAAATTTCTCAGTTTAACAGAGCACCTAAGTCCTTGAGGAAATGAGCACTAATGGGATCCCACAATCTGCTTCATGAGGTGGTGGCTACGAAGAACCACACTTGAAATAGATGTGCAGCAGATCCATTGTACCAATGGTAATTACTTAAATGGAAATGAAGACTGGACTCCAAGGGTAACACATCATAGGAAAAAAATTTCAATGTGATTTTTAATGATCGTAAATATTCAAAGCCTCAGGTTTTTGTCTTCAATGAAAGATGGAGAATCATAAAGATGAAACTGCAGCTTAGGGGTGTTATAACAGAAGAAGGTGAAAGGGAAGGAACAAAAACAAACCACAGAAAACATCACCTCAGTTTAGAAGTCCTAAAAAGCTTAAACCTTTCAAGACCTTGTTAACTTTCATCAGATTCACAAAGGGACATTTCAGCTTTAATTTACATCAGCCTGAGCCAATCCAATTAAAAAAATCTGAAATCTAGGTTAAATTTAACTTACAACAACTTCCTTAAAATTAAAAGTATGCTTGCTCCTTCTCTTTTGTCACTCTCTCACTAGCCCAAAGTTAAAGTTGAGAAAGGAAAGGTCCTCAGAATATGAAAATTTTTAGTTCCGTATCTATCCAAATTCTCCTAAAAATCTAAATCCAAAAGGCTAGCAAAATACTATCTTAAGCAAATTGGCAAAAATGCTCTTGGGTTGAGTTACAGTAAGTTTCAGATGAGAATTAAACTCTATCTCTAGCACAGTTATAATTTTAAAAAAGAAAAGGAGGGCGTTAGGACTGTGAGAACAGGAGAGAAAAATATTCTTCTTTTTCACTATCTGGGAAGAGATGATGCTGAATAGTCACTGACTCTCAGCTTTCTCAGGAATCAGAGTGATCATGACAACCACCACACGCTGTTCCATCATATTCAATGGCTGTTGCATAGAGAAGAGAAAAAGACACTTTATTTTCTGCATTGTTCTTTTGCTTGGAAGTCATGAACACACTCACTTAAACTTACTGATCATTTGAGCATTTCATCTTATAAATTTGTTAGAAGTACTATGGGACTATATAATTAAAAATAACATGCCAGAGACAGATCTTCCTTTTTTTCTAGGGAGTAACTTTGTTGATTTTTTTCTAAAAATATTTAGGAAATAATTAAATAGTTTTGTATTACAGGGAAATGAAAAAAAATTAAAAAGCAAAAAGCAAAGGCAAGCACAGAAAACTCCCACTCCACTCCCAAATATAGCCTTATACAAACTTTTGGCATTTAGTCCCAATACTTTTATTTTTTTATCATTTCTTTTCCATGGTAGTTTATTCTCAATTAAGGATGATGCCAGGCTAGTTTGAGCAGCTAGGTGCCAATCTGTTAGGCTATAGAAAGATCCCAAAAGACATAAAACTCCACATCAATTAGCTCCTTTCTCTACATGATTACAAAGCAACACTTCAGATGCCTTAATAAAGTCCCCTTAAAAAAGCACTGTCAGAAGAGGCACTTCCTCCTCCCTCCCTTCAACTCTCGGAGCAGTATCATCACAGAATTAAACGCAGGAGTACTGAATTCCCAGCACACCCCTTTACACTCACTGAAACATGCAAGTCATGTCTCATTCACTCACGAAAACCCCAGTTTTGTGCTAACAGGGTTTGGTATTGGCAGTCATTACTGTGATTTGTATCACACCCCTGCCAGGTTTTTTGACAAAACAGAATCAAGGCCTGCTCTGGAAAAGACAATTTCTTGCCTTTAATCACAATCAGTTTTAGGAGTTTCCCACTGAAATTCACTAGTTCACAAACATGCCTGGAATTTTATAAATGGATATACAAAATGATATCTAAAATGATATCTAAATGAGCGTAAAAATTTTAGACATGTGTCTTGTTGTCTGTTTCGAAGATGATAACATAGATTTGACAAATACCACAGAAACAGAGGGTTGTTGGCTTTTTTTTTTTCCATGAGCACTCAACATTTATCTACTAATGAAATGAAAATAAAATGGATATTTTTCTCAAAGGACATAATGTGTTGGGTGAAAACCAAGGAAGAAATCAATCAGCTCATCTCCTATCGAGCTAAGCATTCCAGAGAGTGCTACTTGAAAACTGAACATGTTAGATCCACCTAAGAATATATTACTTTTTGGACTGCAATAAGTTTGTTTTTTTCATGTATGCTATTTACCCCATATACAATCATCAAATGACAGTCTGCTTGCATTTTAAATAATGCTTACATAATTGAAAGGTGTTTCAATTTTACTGTACCACAGTGAAACTTCACATTATGCTGAAACTTTCTGAATGCTTCAGAAATATGTAGTATTTAAGGTTCTGTCACCACTAATTAGGAAATATATTAATTGAATTGATAACTGAACAAAGTGGTTAACATCAGAAGAACCCAAACAGCATATAAGAGGCAAAGAAAATTAGCAGTTTCAATGGAATTTTGAATTAGAAGGATATGAAAGAGGATGAAAAAATCCTTCATTTTCCTCAGTAAACAAAAGGAGGGTTGAATGTAGGAGTGAAATAAACACCAAAAGAATGATAATGAACTGAAATGTTACGAACTATAATAAACTTCCCAAATGACTAATTTTAACTTAAATAAACAGGTAAAATTCATCCACGGCCTCTTCTTCCTTCAAATATTTTTGCACTAAGCATTCAAACACCCTGTTTCCCCTTCGTGCAGAACATGTTCTGAGTTTGCTCATACTCTGGGCACTGATGTTTACAGTAGGACAGCCTCGTTTCTCCTATGCTCTCTGACATATGCCAAAGATGTTTATTACAGAAACACACCCTCTCTGTCTCTCAGCTTCCCAAGCTTCTTGTCTTTTAAATATGACTGACAAACTAAGATACTCACTCTTTCAAATTGCATATTCTCACCATTTTTTTTTTTTTTACATTCTGAGCCAACACGTATATGTAACACCTCTACTAAAACAGTAAAACTCAAAAGTTCTCCTGAGAATTACACAAAGTGAACACTTCAAGATGGGAACTGTCAACAATGAGACTAATTCTTGTTGTGTCCTTTCAGCTCAGGTAACGGGCACTGAACTCAAACAAATTAAGCATACCCAGCTCCTGACTGTGCACTCCCTGAGCAGCACCTAGGACTGCAAAACAGTCCTGTAATATATTAAAGTATTTTAAAATGAGCTCTTTTCCATTACTGCATGAGTGTCCTTCCTCTGAATAAAGCTTTAGTTGTAACAGAATTAGACTTTCTGAACTAACACAGCAATGAATGTAAGATCAAAATGAGGTCATGAGGAAATTTTTCCACAGGATAGGCAGTAGTAACCAGATTTCCAGCCTTATGTCAATTGCTGTTTCTGTAAAGGGATATGTTATAACAGTAATAATGCAAAGTTTCACAAAATCACATTCCTCTTCAACATTTTTGAAATACGTAGTCTTTGATCCAAACTCACCTAAATTCCCTTCCAGAACTGTTGTTTCCAAGTCTCTGCTTTTGAAATGTGCTAAAGTCACTGCCTATGTTTCAACATTGTCTGACCTTGCTGCCATAGAAAGCAATATTGAATTAGTAATGCTAGAAGACGATTTTCTTTCCAAAATTACTAAGGTTATTGGAAACAAACTCTTCCCTCCTCTAATATTTTGAGCCTTTCACATCACTATTCATTTGAGACATACTGGCTGGAAAGATTCAACCCACACCATCACATAAGACATCAGCCAGCTTGGAGCCATCTCACCAGGCTTCCTTTTGGTGCCAGTCTCCATTATGCAGAGCAGCTCTTTAAACATTCAGCATTTGTTGCCCTGATTTCTACAGTTCCACCACACTCGTCTGTAACCGGGATAATGGAAGAAAATGGCATAAGAAATGCAAAATAGCAAAACCTCAGTCTTTTTAAAATGTTTCTGCTTTGTCTGCCTATTCCATAGACGCTTAAAAATTATCACAGTGTCTCTTCTTTACCTCAGCTGCTGAAGAGAAGTTCTTGGTAAAAGCAGCAAGCACTGTGGAGCTGCACAGCTGGGTGGGCTTTCCATCACGGTAGCCATACACTCACTGCAAGCCAGGGGCAGGAATATGGATTGTTCCCAACTTCCTACTGTAATGCTGGGAAAGAGGCTTTCTCACTGCCTTGTATCCTCCCATGGAAAAAAAAAGTAGCAGTTTTTTCTTTGAGAGCATCACACAAATGCAGCAGGTGATGCATTTGAAAGAAACACAAGCAGGTGATGCATGGAAAAGAAATTTAGTGATACCAGCATTACTTACTCCTTTAAATCTCCAAGCCACCCATTTTGAAGGATGACTTACTGATCCTCTCCTGAAACCTGCTGCTCATCCTCAGGAAGATCAGGTTTTGTCTGACTTTATTCAATTCAGCTGTAAAGCATTTATTGGCATCAAGAAAATATTTACTGCAGACCCCAATAAATTGAAGGCTGCCTGAACAACTGTAAGATAATTTCAAGGCGATGAATATATCTCTCCTTCTAAATTAAGTTATTTCAGGCCCGTTAGGACAGTCCCTTCAGTTTTGTATTACATTAAATATATATATCACAATGCCAAACTAAGACTTGCTTCTGTCAAAAAGTCACTGAGAGAAAATAATTTCAATGTATTGATGACAGATATTTTATTTGGGTTGTCACATGAGTGTTCTGAATATTTACCTCCTTGCATCACACTATTTTCCTCTGAATATTTACCTCCTTGCATCACACTATTTTCCTCTATAAATTATGCTGGATGCTCTGGTTCTGTGTATGGCAAATAAACATGCCTAGCAGCATTTATGTAAAATGCGAACTACAATTATACTTGACACTTTTTATTTATCCTTTTCCAAAAGAAATTGTTTCGGGCTACAGTGTTATTGGAATAATGATAAATAGTTTTTTAGTACATTGGCAGTTATATGCACTAAACAAACCAACCCTTCAATTGCATAACACCACCTAGGCTGGGTAAGGAAGGGAGATCTTTCTCACCTTTGAGTGTTTGCTCCACTTGCAGCACATGAAACTTAGAAAAAGCAGAGATGGCGACGGGAGATAAAATGGTGACAAAAGAAAATTAACTAAGAAACATAGCTCTCAATTTACCAAAACAGCAATTTCATTACAGAGATGTATTCCAGGTGTTCGTTTTACCATTATACCAGTACTTGCAGATTGTGGAACAGATTTTTAGTCTCGTATTAATGCAAATAATAGTCTTTAAATCAGGTTTTCTTCCATTTTACTGATACAGAGTACCTCTTGCTAAAGTATTTTTAACACTTCCTTCTGTTCTCCCACTTTCTACTTCAATTTGTCCATTAATTTGCAATCTATAATAATTGACATGATATATTATAGCAAGGATACAGCTTTTGACCTTAAAATTATAGTCATTATTTCAGATAATGATTTATGGTTACAGTTTAGATAGACAGACATAGATAATTTAATTTTGGAGCACTTCCTAATTCTTCGTCTCAAAATCAAGCTACAAGACTGGAAAAAAAATAAAAGGTACATATAAACTGAAAACTATTTTATTTAGAAAAGGCGAGAATTTTAATAGAGATCATTCTGACTATAATCAATGTATACATAAATAACAGAGATGGACTAATGAGACAATTATTCACTAGGAGAAAAATTGCTTTCTAATCTATCATTTACCTTTATTATCTCTATAGATTTTTATGAAATAATTTTGACAACCAAATATCTTACATATGCCCAATTAGCAAAATTCTAGAATGAGATATGCATATTAAGAAGAGATAATGAAAGTAGATATGAAGACATAAGTCAAACTGCACATCTGATTGCAAAATTTCTTTTTCTGAGAGACTGCCACAAGGATAACTTTTTCATATTGTCATTGCCTGAATTAAATTAACCGTTTTGATTTATTTAAATGCGTAATGCTATTAAGAAAATTGGTTTTTAAGTATCTCAATTCTTTGGATTGAAATAATTATCATTTTTATTGTGATGCTAAGACAGTAATTAGACCTGACACCAGAAAGCTGAATATAGTGCAGTGTTTTAATTTATCTGAAATCCAGGTAGATAAATATGGGCTGATATCAGGTCCTTCCTTCTTCTATGAGGAACTCCTCAGTGCAAATACTGGTATCATTCATTAGTGACAGGGATGTACCGAACTAAGTCCAGTCTTCTGGGGACTGTGTGAAATGTGTTAACTGAGGAACAGAGCTGTGTGGACTACGCAGTTTTCATGATCAGGCACTGATTTCCTCACAAAGAGAGGATTATAAGTCTAGAAGATGTAAAAGGGCACTCTGTGCTGTCCCTATAAGTTCAGCGTGTCTCATTTGTAGCCACACAGAAGCCAGTTTTTGGGAATGGCAGGGAAAACAAGTCTATTTCTGGTGCTGAAGGTGGATCCAAGTAATGGAGAGCTGAGTAAGTAAAGGTAAAATGAGGAAATCTTTCCTTCTCAGAAATGTGGTGAAGTCTCCTAAATGTTATTGAGGAGCAAATAAATACTGACATTAAAGAAAGTAAACACAAAAGGCAGCTTTGACAGAACTCAGACATTTTTTCACCTTCCATATCTGACCTTCCTAGAAAACCAATTAACTGTATCTTATTAAAAAGCTCTCTACCACCTTTATTTCTGTTCAGCCAACAAAGTAGCCTACACCAAGTCTAAGGACAAAACAAGTTTTGTGTAGGACAAAATCTTTCTCCTGATATTAAATAAATATGCCTAAGATCTCCACAGCTAATTTCATGTGCTGAAAAGAATTTTTAAAAGATGAGGAAACACTGGAGGAAATGATCCCAAAAGCATTAGTGAGATCAAAATTGGGTAATATTGTTCATAGTTTGGAACACATACTGAAAGTTTTGGAATTAGCAGTGAAGGCAGTATTAAGAATGCCTGCTCTCAGCATCACACTGATCAGTAGTTCCAGCATCCTTTCCCCTGACCAAGACAGAGCTTTCAGGAACACTGGTAAGCAAGTCTGCTGCTGCACATCAGCAAATCAATATTGACTTTACACTAGTTAAGGAATTTCCACTCCATTTCTCTCCGAGATGTCATTTTCACTCTCCATATAAACTAACATAAACAATCACCAGAGGATGTTGTTAATGCAGAATGAGTGAAAGACTACCAGAGATGACAAACTGCACCTAACATATGAGCTAATCTTCACTGTTTTCAATTACTCCAAGACAGGAATGAAGAAAGTTCAAGTTACTCTCAAACTCAGGAGTGCCATCAGCGAGGGGCTGTCAGCCCAGCACCTGCACAGACCAAATAGTTTTCCCTCAGAAATATTTCTCTAACTGTACCCATAAAAGAAACCCCAAAATAAACTAAAATTCGCACAGATAAGCTGGTATGGAGTGTTATTTGGTTCAAACTAGTATTCAGTGCTTGCTGAATGTAAATACCAAGTAATTATCCACCATCAAATATTTATGTAATGGACCTTATAGAGGAAGCAGGATCTGAAAAAAAAATAATTGCTTTGATCTCTAAGATCCAAAAATAACCTATTCAGATGGCTGAGAGTGAAACACTTATAATGTTAAATCAAAAGAAGAATTCAAAACTCTGACATGGCATTTGCAGATTAAACAGCAGAATGCATGCCCAAAATTGTTACTCCAGACTGGGGGAGGAATGACAGCGAAGAGGAAGAGGTGACAAGTTACAGCACTGAGGTACCTTGGATTGCAGTAAAACATACCTGGTGAATATATTCAGAGCAACAATGGAAGAAACAACTGCGCTTTATTCCCTCTCTACCCTTCAGCTGCCAAGAATCCTTTTGAGAGCCCAGCAGGCTTTTGCCTCTCTAGCATTCCCAAGAGGACAGGCTGGGAGGTGAGGAATTCCAAACCCAGAAAGTCCATGACACTGATATGAACAGAACATTTGTGGATATTCCTATTTGAGGTAAAAGATTAAGCACTCCTTTTGTTTTTTTGCCACTGGACATTCAGCTGATAGTTTTATCAAGGAGAGGCTGTGTTGTGGGCCCAGCTGAGAGATAAAAGGTAAAGGTGAGAGGGGGCAGCAGACGTCTGCACTGCACAGGCACACGAGGGGTTCAGAAGGATGTTCATGCTAACCCTGACTCTTCAGTGCAGCCAGAGATCACAAAGAAAGGAGGAGATCAGTAACATCACAAAGTTTGTTGACAATAATTAGCCTGATACTACAGCAAACTAAAATTGCTTACAGGAGTTACAGAAGACCAAGTTGAATTATTGAGGAATTAATCCGAGGTAACATGCTTTCAGAAAACATTTCTACAAATTCCCATAAGATTGTGCTAACTATTTTCAAAAATTAAGGTGTCAGTATTCTGAGAAGAATATCCCTATGTGCTTCATGTCCAAATATTTTGTCCCCAGACATCACTCAGTGGGAGCTGTCAGCTACAACATGGTGGGTCACTGTGTTGACTCTGTACAGGAACGTCTGTGTTCAGCTGCAGTGAGTAAAATCTACCAGAAACCTTCTCCCTTCAGGACAGCTGTAAGATGAGACACTTTTGCACTCTGGACAGAGTCTTTTCCTCCTTAAAATAGTATTTGTAGGGGAAAGCATGTCTTTCCTGAATACAAACACTCTTTCTGATCCAAAGATTTTCACAAAAGCAAAGCTACCTCCCAGCTGTATAAAGCTTATTTCCTCTTCTCCTGTCTCAGCAGTGAACTATCTTTAGTAGCTTTGACACTGATACATAGAGGTGTGACCTTATTTGACAAAGATATTAAGTTTGATTCAGTGAAAGCTTAATTAAGAGGGCGCTTGGACAAGTAAGATCATAGGAGTCTGACTTTTTTGTTTTTTAAGATGGCAAGATTCCACTAAAAAGAATGAGGAATTCCCTTGTGTATGTGCTAACTTAGACAATTTCACATACAGAATCAGCAAATGCATTAAACAGGGCACTAAATATACTTAATTTTGGTCCTCTATTAGCAAGAACTGTTTTATTGATTACAATAAACCCTAATGTACACACATTCAGTGAGATAATGCAAACCACCAGTGATTTTTTTAAGGTGACTGCTACTTTTAATTATGGACTTAGCACTTACATGTGTACAGTAATCACTATTTTCTTGTATAAGTAGTCAAACAAAAATTTACCTTTTTTCCAAATGGAGTGACCTATTAAACAGCAAATTTTGAGGATTTTATTCCCCTGTCCCTACTCTGGAAAAAGTGTCAGCATAGCTCGTGCAATCTCTGTATTTTGAAATACCTTCAAGTCTTATAGAGTGATATTTCAGGTTATTTTACATAACACAATCAAGAATTAAGTTTTGCAGCAAACAAGGGTACCGAGGAAATTTCAAATTCGTGATCTCTCATGGGACTCACTGCTTTGAATCCATCCAAGCCATTGATCATTGGATTAATATTTCCATTGTGAGACTTTTCCACAGTCTAACAAAACTCACCCCCAAGAAAGGTTTTATTTTCTATTTAATCCACCTTTTCCCTTAAGCCTCATTTTATTACTTAGGCCAATTCAAGCAATGCCTCAAAATTCTTCCCCTTGCAGAACATTAGTAGGTTTTGTTTCTCTGCACGGTTTTGTTTCTCTGCTTATTTCTGGAAATGCAGTGGAAGGCCTGTACGTGATACAGATTGCCACAGCCCAACTGATTTTAGCAGAGATCTAACCGTTTATATCAGTGGAATATCTGCCCCAGCCCATATCCTCTGCTTATGACCACCACTGAAGTCACACATTGAAAAAGAGATTTATTCCTCTAATCCATGACTTAGGGATATTATGAAACAACATCTAATCCTAAATTGCCCCAAATGCTATCTCCTGACCTATCTATTTTGTTGCAATTCAAGTTTTAAGTCAATATTTTGTTTAACTTTTTTTTAAAGGAGGGGAAGTGAAGAAAGCTAACTTTTTCTTTGCAGCCCATCATAACACAGTACCAACTGCACTTAACATTAACAGGTTATTTTAACCCTTGTGGTGGATCATTAATCTTCAACTGGATCCAAGAAATGTCCTTATTACATGAATAATCAAGTATCTCATTATATGTATCCTGTAACCAAAGAAAAGCTAAGGATAGCTGAAAGTGAATTAAAGGATAGGGAGGAACAACAGCATTAGAAAACTGTCACAAATGCCTTTACAAATAATAAATAAATTCAGAGAGCATTAGGGCCTGAAGATTAAGTTTCAAACAGACTTTTCCTTTCTCTTTAATCTATCCCCCTTTTCCCTACTTTCCCAAAATCTGAACAGTGAGACAAGAACAAATTAAGCATTTTCACTTAATTAAGCAACGAGATTTGAAGTTAATTCATTTTATGACAGTATGGTCTTTATGGAAGCCAAGTAAAACATAGTTTTAATAATCTCCATTTTGTCTACTTTTCACTGGAAAGAACAATTAATAAGTAGATGAACTCACTTATGGTGACTGATATGGTATCTGAATAGGAGACTTTTATAAGATCATCCTGATGCAATTAACCTTTGACAGAGACTTCTGGGTGCTTGGACCACTTTCATATTTTGTACTCTGTAATGAGAGCTACAATAAATAAAGACACACTGCAGTTCCAAATCTGTGTCCCTCCCACCTTCCACCACCTTTTTGGAGCTGTGACTTCAGTAGCCCAAAATAAAGGCTCAAAGAAACACCACTGCTGGGGAGAAAACAGCTGGGTCCAGCTGCTAAGCTGAAGGGATAAGAATATCAGATGAAACAAGGCAAAACAAGTTCTGAGTAAGTTTTACGAGATCAAGCATACAGGCACTGGCCTGGAACACTGGCTGATGTTGACATGGACTACAAGGAATCCTACTTTAAAATACACGAATCAGAAATAGTTTCAAAATAAGAAAATACAATTAATCCTTTCAATTTAGCCAATTCTCTCTACCATCTATTAAAGTAATTAGTCATATTCTTCCATTATAAAAACTGTATTGAAAGACTTTATATTCTATAGATGAAATTCTCACGTAGAAGAGCACATTAATACTCCGAAGAGACACCAGGGTACGTTTTATGAGGCCATTAAAGGATGGCTTGTGCAGCTGAAGGCAGCTGGCAGGACCTACAGAGTAGGCATTAACAGCCTGTAAGCCACGCCCTGGCCTCTCTGATGGCTTTGGGAATTGCAGATAAAAAAGTTATCACTAGATGAGATCATGCAAAGTCCTGCATCACTCCTTTACAGACACACATGTTAATTCTGAGAAGAAAACACTTGGAAAACAGTGGGTGTTTTTTGCTCAGGGGTTTTGCTTTGTTCATTTTTGGTATTTTTTTTTTTTTTTCCCCCAATTGATCAGATTGATTTAAAAAAAAAAAAAACCACTCCCACACATCAAATTACATACACCACCTTCTCCTACAGCAATGCAACACAAAAGGCCTCCCTGCATTAACAATTCCTGGAAATGTGACAGACTAGAAAAAAGGGCAGGAGGAATAAGAAGAGTCATTGATTGTAATCTAAATTTTTTAAAAAAAATTACACAAGATGACCTGAAGGCATTTTTCTTCTCTTTCAGTTTGTGTCCTTGTCTTTATGGCAGCCCCCCTCTCCTCCACAAGAGACCATCTCTTTGTTCCGTCTAAGGGACTATTAGCTGACAGCGTAAGATTTCTTTTCACTACCCCTAACCAAAACATGCTCTTGTCAGAGCTGCTAAACCTCAGGCAATGAAATGTCCACAGGAAAGTTGCTCGGGGCATCACTTTCATTCAGATTGAATCCTGCTTCCAAGCAAGGCAGCCATAAGAGAAACCAGGCATTGACATTCTGCTCCAGATGATTGCCAAAATAGCTCCCCTACCTCATATAATCCACGTTACTGGTAGGTTTCCCTTTGCAACATAACATGCTGTAGAAATGACTGTTGGACACTTAAAAACCACAAAATATCACCCCAAAACTGCTAGTCAGTGCTTTTCTGCTTAGGAATATAACACATAACACATTCCTCTTTTTCTCATTTTATCACTGCCATTTTCCAGGCTTCTACACAGTATATTCTCTGCTTGGACCCTGATGGTTGTATGAAAGTGATTCAAAAATAAAACTATATTTCTAGTGTCTTTATAAGCTGTGTGCTAACATGCTTTATACCAGATGGCACTCTCAGGTATTTCTTTTTTCTCAGTATTATATGCTTTAATATAAAAACATAACATTGTAAAACTGCGATCCAGTCTTGTCACTCTAATACAGCTGGAGAATGCGTAATCACCTCTAGCCACAGATGGAAAAGTCTATTTTTGTTGTTGTTGTTGTCAAGGTTATATGATTGTCTGGTAGCACCAAAGAGTCCAAGTTAATAGAAAGGCTACAGAATGATTTAATACAAGAGCAGATGCCTCTTGTAATGCAAGATGCCTATAACAATTTTTCAAGACAGCATCTGAGTGGGAAGGTAATGTTTGATGATTAGTACTCTCACGTCCAGAAAGGACAGGATCTGGAAACCTAATGCAGATGTACTTGTCAATTAATTGATGTTACTTACGGCAACAATAAAAGCTTTTACAACACCTTAGAACTAATTTAAAGAGGCGGTCCTGCAACTTTAGTGCTGGGTGAAAACTTTCCTCTAAGTATACCTTGGAAAAGTAAAGTCAGACAACTGGAGAAAGCTTCTGAAGTTTCTAGACACTTATTGGCTTGAAAAAAACCAGTGTCTCACTCATATTATTTCTGTTGGTTCAAGTTTTGGTGAAATCTTTTCAAAAGGAGCTAAAATGTCGCCAGAAACAACTTGTCACCCTTCTGCCTTCTGCTTTCTCACTAGATAAAACAAGGGGTCAAAAGCACAAGTGCTCATTGTCCAGCAAGGGTGGCTCTGCACTCACTGGCTTTGGAAGCCATCAGCTTTATTGAAAGGAGAACATTTCTGTCTCATTTTACATTTGACTGTAGCTGTTGACTGGGGAAGAAGAAATCACAGCACATCTTGTGCTGGCAGCCCGTGAGGAGCAGGCAGGAGAGGAGGACCACTTTTTACCCCCTGCTGCTTCTCCCACTGCCACCACACCACATCAAACTGCTCTTTCCTGGTGTTACTGCCTCTCCAAACCTTGCAACCTGTGTCCAACAGCAGAGCCACCTGATCTAATTGAAATAACTGCAGGGGGGACAAGTGAAAGGGAGGTGAGGATTCCCAGTCATTGGAAATAAATCTGTTTTCAGACAGCTGCTCTTGCACTTGGGTAAATTATCTCTGTGTTTTTGCCCTGAAATGCTTCACCTCAGTGCCACTGTTACCTGGTTTGGGGTTTTTTCAGTGTTACGCAGTCTTTAAGGGACATATCAAGTGTTGTGTTTGTTTTACTTGTATGCAAGAATGGTTATTGCCTTTAAGACCACTGATGTGTCTTGTAAGGCCTTTCAATCATATATTTTTTTTTTAATTCAGTCAAATTCAACTCTCCGAAAAAGAGTTGTAGTATTTCAAATACTCTTCATAATTCCAGTGTTAATGAGACTGAGAAAGACTAAGGGACAAGAGAGGGGAAATAAAGTGAGACTAACATACAACAGCACTTAGTAAGGATCATCCTAGGAATAACTGTTACCAAGCACAACAACATCTGGAAAACTTCACAGCAACAAAAGCAAAGTCAACACATTAAACACATTGGAAACCTTTCTACAGGTGTTGCACATAAACAGACAGCAGAGAGAAAACAGAGCAACAGCAGTAAGTAGAGATGTCTCTGCAGCAGGTTTGAAGTCCCAAGCCCTTTTTCAGAGGAGGGAAACAGAGGTTGTGATTTTTAGGTCCTTGTCAGTTTTCAGTGCTCTATTTTGTGCTGAGCCACAGCACAGATGACCTGCGCGGTCTTCCCAAGCTACAGCCATCATCTCTGTTATGTGGGGGGAAGCAAGAGAGATTTCTGTCTGGGAAACACCGAATTGTCCACTCAGATATGCAAAATTAATTAAGTATATAAACTTACATTACATTCCAGCATCATACCATCTTTCCTTCTGTTACATTTGTCAAAGAAATCTAGAAATTATTTTACCTGACCTCTTCAAAACCAAAGTGTTTGAGTACAAAATTAATCTTTACCTCATTTCCATTGGCAAGTTTCTGTTTCTTTAAGGCATTTGTGCAAAATATGGCTTTAAACAAACCTAAAAACCTAAAATTAATAAACCTAAAATTATTAATAAACACGCAAAATGTAAGGCAATGTGACAGTCCAAGCAAGGCTGCATGTTAGGCCATGCTAAGCAAGCACAAAGATTTCAGTCAGACAATTCCAGCTTTCTCAACTTTAAGTTCACTTCCTATTAGAATTCAGAATAAACAGAATGACAAAAGTAGGAAAGTATGTTAAATAGATGTGCAAAATGCATGACAGATGACTCTGATGTGGTAAATAAAATAGAATATCCTCAATTGCTACAGATTACTCATTCCATGAATATATGAAATACAAAATAAGAGCAGTGAATAAAACAGCAAAAAAGTCCCTTTTTAGAATGATATGCCTTATATAAAATAACCATGAACGGTGAAATCCCAGAACTGTCCATGCTGAGAGGGACTTGCGGGGCAGTTCACCCACACCAAGGCAGACATGGCCAGAGCAGATTTTCAGGCTCTGCTCTCCCACATCTGCAATGCCTCCAAGGACAGAGAGCCCACAGTTTTGTTGGGCAGCCTGGGTGCAGGTTGCAAGGAGGAACCAGGGGTAGGGAGGAAAGAGAGGAGGAGAAAGAAAAAAAGAGAAAGAGCATGAAAAAGAATTAAAAAAATTTCTGAAGGCTAAGGATTGTTTTTTATGCAGTTATAACCTGATGAGTTTGCCTGATAGAGGTCATACCACCTCTACACAGAGTAATGTACAGTTTTCTTTGCTTCCATATTCCTTTTATATAAGGTTTGCAATATCTTACATTTACCTTAACCTGCTTGTGCTACAACTCATTTTGTGGCTGACAAACCACCTGGCACTTTGTTTCCTTGGTGATTTTTTAAATCAGGGTGTCGAAACAGCCTCATCCTGCTCAGTACTTTGCACTGAGGCTAACAGGGTGATCCTTCACTGTGCCTGACAAACCACTCAGGGAGCTCTTTACTTGTGGGAGCAGCAGGTACTGATGAAAATCTCCCCGAGATTAAAAATAGCAAAGTTGGTTCTCTATCACTGAAGCGGCCCAGAAGAAACCTTTCACCATCATGCCTTACTAATCTCCTCTTTATATGAAATCAGCAAAACAACACAAAGCCAAGGCAGGAACTACAAAAACATAAGGATTTGAAGTTAAGGATGATAAAAGTGACCTTAACTAGGATAATAAACAAGGGAAAAACAAATCTATGATGGGAATGAAGTAAAAAGACAGAGAAAGTGGAGAAGGTACTTGGCATTGTGGTTCAGTCTGCAGTCGTTCAGCATCTCCAGCTCATGCAGCCAAGGCAGCAAACTGAAATGAACACCAGATCTCTACAAACTAGTACCAGACATTAACTCAGACCTGCTCAGGAAATAAAAGCAAACACAAACTCACCATATGTAGTCCTTTTCAACCTAAACTGGTTACAGACAGAAAATGAAATGAAATCCAACACCTTGGTTTCTGCCATCAGGTTTTATAATGGACACAGGCCACAGCAGAAAATCATCCAAAGCAGCAGAAAGAACACTGTGACAATCAGTTAACATAGTCCAGTGCTATGATTTTCTCCACAATAAAGCCAAGGTTTATCTTTTGGCTGAGATGCAAATCTCGGAAGACTGGGGACCAAATCCATGAAATAAACTCCCTCATAAAATGAGAAGACCATTCTCCACAAAGCCTCCTTTTAGGCTATGTTTTCTCTAACAAATAGAAGCAAGGAGACCCAGACTAGCTCTAAAATCTAAACCGAGATATTTTGCTGCACACACTTTCACTGTGGGAAAAGAACAAGAGAACAAACAATGCCAGATGTTAGGCACACTTGGAAAGTCCTCGGATACTTTGGTGATGAATGACTGTAACCACCTCTTCAGGACACAGCAGACTGTTTATTGCCTGAAGCACGAGATACCGTTCCCCTTTGGTAATGCTCGTGTACTGCACTATCGTACCAATTAAGTTACAATAGGGGCATTGTTTACAAAATAATTTTCAAAAAGCTGTGAGATAAGAGATTATTCAGCATACCAGCGAGGGCATTATTTTGCATAGTTTATAAAATGCATAATTGTGCTAACATACGTAATTGTCAAGATACTCTTTTGGCAAGCTAACGTGTGAGAGGGTGCCAAACAGCAGGGAATACAAAATGGAGTGAGAAAACAGTTGAGATCTGATGGTATTCTGCCTCCCATGAAAAGTGTTCTTCCATGAAAATACAATATACGTATGAGCAAGCGTTGTAACTAAGACACTTAGAAGCATTCATGAATCTATTTTTATATTGCCTCTTATTTTTCTGGAGTTACTCTTGGGAAAAAATAGAATAGCAGGATTAGTTTAGCAGTGTTGTTTCATATTGAGCCAGATTTAGGAAACATGGATCCAAAAACCTCAGACAAGATCTTCTAGATCTTCATCTAAGATTTTTGTCATATTATATCTGTCTTACATTACATATATATGCATGTTTGGTGATATGCCTTTATTCTTGCACGTACAGAGGTTAGTGACAGAGGTAAAAATCTCTGTCTTTGTCAGAAGCAAAGCCAAGCCACCTGGATAGTCATATGTTAAGTCAGCCTATTATTTTAAAAGGGGCTGTCTATGCTTCTTAAAACATCTTACTGGAAACATCAAGCTAGGTTTCTAGTCCTAATTTTTAGGGTTTGTTCATTTTTACTCTACCTCACTAGCCTGACAAACTTCTCTCTAGCTCTTTCTATTCTTCTCCCTTTTGGCTCTTTCCATTGCCCCCATTACATCTACACTGGCAAACTGATCTCCAACACCCATCAAAAAACCCCAGGCTCTACTTGGGAGAGCACCAACTCCCATCTGCCAGAAATCCTCCAAGGAATATGTTAACCTTTAGAAAGTGTGGCTAGTCACAGGCTGGTTCAAACCTGAATGCTCTCCATCTCACCCATTAAGACAGATTTTGATGTCAACACTCTTGACCCGCAATCCAAATAGAACTGAGAGTCTGAAGCCCCATACGAATTTTGCAGATATTTATCAAAAACATTACTGGCATACACCTATTTCAGCATTCCATTTCCACAAAAGTGCCAGTTCACCCATTTCCAAAATTCAGAATTCATTACTTGCTAAACACCCTGGTTTTTACTGTTATATAGCCACTGATAAAGTAGTTTGTTTATAAATTTGGTGAAAAAAATTTCTCTCTCTCTCTCCCTTTAATCCTTTCACCTTCTACAAGTCTAATAAATTTCCCTTTCTGCCCAAATGCCTGCTAAAACATACTGACTAGAAAGCAGAAATACACGTTTTACTTCTCTAACTTTTCAGAGATTATGTTTTCAAATATCTTTATTGAAGCAGTAGAGACAAACTATATTTATGCTTGCATTTTTGCAGCATTTTACAAGCGTTTAAAAAGTATCCACAGAATTAATTTCTACCAAAAATACAATCTTACATACAGAATTGCTGCCATTAAGGGAAAGGGTAAAGAAGTTGTTAAATATTGGGGTTTACTGATTTAGTTCAGCATTGCTGGGACTGGATCAGTTAGGAACAAGCTGGTTTCTGTGTCTTCTCCAGGAATTTGAATGGGTTTCATTAATTACTTATTCACACATGTACAAAAAACTCCTAGTTCTGTAAAAGCACTTCACGTATTATACCTGTAGCTGGTAGTCAGTATTACATCAGTTCTCTCTATGAGGTTCTAGTGCCAGCAGTGATGTAGAACAGACTATGTCTCCGAATTTCTTTGGGCTCTTTTAGGAAGTTTGGGTGGAGGGGTTAACTAGTTCAGTCCTCCTAGTGCTCATGCAGTCATGCCAGGCTTGCTCAAGTATAATCTTTAAAGTATAATCTTGAAATGCATGTATGTTCATCACTTAAGTAATATGTTTAGAACCTATTATTTTGAAATTAAATTATAGCTATGTTATCAGCAGCTTTATTTTTGAACAAGCTACCAAATTCATGAAAGCAGAAAAACAACCTTCCTCCAATCTAGCTAACAGCAAAATGAATATATTCTGTCATAAAACATTTTACTTCTATTTATAATTCGTGTAAAGAAGGGAAGCCAATCAGAGTACAGGAACTGATTTGTCCAGAAGGATCTAATTCTTTTTAACGAGTGTATCAACCATGCCACGAGAAATAAACAATCATATCAAATGTTCCACTGTGTGAATGCATCCTATCAGTCAGCTACTACAGAGATGTGTGATCTCTGCTCAAGCTCGCACAGCATCTCAGTAACTGACTCTGTCTCCTAGAAAGTAATCCTGAGTCCTGAATAATCACCTCTGAGCCCTGTTAGCGGAAGGGCTGAGTTAAACACAGCTTCAACTGCAAGTGCAAAAGGAAATCCCCAGCAAAGCTGCTAAGCCAGCGGCGAGGCCCTCCAGGCAGAGGAAAGCCTTACGTGCCCACTCCAGTGCCTGGATGAGCGCTCTCACCGCCGCAGTATTGCACAAAAGGAAAACACTGCTCAACCTGACTCCTTTTCAGGGGAAAGAAACAGCTGCCAGCGCGTGTTGGGATTGGGTTTGATCTCACTGGCATGCTGTGGATGTGCTCTGAGAGGCCCTTCTGGACCTGCCAATCCTTAAGAGGCTTAGATGGAAACGTATCTTTTGGGGGGGATTATAACTCAAGCAGACACGATGACCAGAGAGACTGGTCTGAAAAGAAAGTGGCTGCTCCAGGAGCTTAGGATCCTGCAGGCTCAGGTACTAGGTGATTGTGCTGTCCTAACTTAGATATTCTTTACCAGAGTCCTTTCTATTTTTCGACAGTCATCTTTGAAGACACAGCTTTGACTATTTACAAGAGTAAAAGGAACACATGCTTCTAACACAACAGAAAAAAAAAGTTGTTTTCATCATCAACAACCAAAAAATAATTCCCATGGTCCAGTTTAGCAGCTGACTACGATCTTTGACTTTACTGTTCTTGAATTGAAGAAAGGTTACCAATAATTTTTCACACATTCACCAACATGGAAAAATAAAGATTTTAAGAGAATCACCCCGCAGATCCTTACCACCATAGATGCAATAGCTGTTATTGTTATTGTGGTTAGTATATTCATGAAAATAGCAACATACTCACATTTCAAACAGTACATTTGTATTTGGGAAATGTTTTATTTCAATCAATCCTCCTTACACTCTCTTGTTGCACAAGTTGATATGCTCTTTTCATAGACTTATTTAGTTCAAAATCTCTAATCAATCATATCACACAAGAATAACTGGCATCATACAAAACTGTATTCTAGTAGTCTTTAACTACTTTAAACCAAATTCAGCGTTGTACCTCACCATTGCAAGTGTGTAAATCTGCTTTAGCCACAAAAGCTAGAGGGATTGTACTGGAGGGCTTTAATGACTTGACACTGGCATCCTCTGGCTCAGCTGCCATTTGAATATCCCTCCATGCTGGTGCTGTGAGCAGAGTCCAACCGATTCTTTAGGAATAGAACTCCCATTGGCAACAGCACAGCTACGCTCCAGATGTGTCATTTTGAGAACTGTAGTTCTGTTAAAACTGAGAACATTTCAAGGTGCTCAGGCAAAAGCAGTTCCTGAGCTTTAACCCAAATCATAATTAGGAGAGAACAAAGAGATGGACTAAAAGCTTTGGGGAAAATTTAAATAATGAGGTTTGTTGATTTAGAAAAGTTTTGTTAGAAAAGTTACTGTTTCACTAATAAGAGGATCCTCCCTGAAGAGGACTGATTTTGAAGCAAGAGGTTGACATAAATGTGTCTCCATTCAGTGATGTGAGAACAACACAATTAACACTCTCAGCTCTTTCCCCGCTCTACGCTATCCACTGTAGTGCAACACCTGGGCAAGTGCATGTCCTGTAGGATGTTTCTCCAGAGCTACCTGAAGGTAACAGGGAATGTTTCTGGTAAAACATAGGCAACTCTGCTCCCATGAACAGAAACAGCCAGGAAAACCCTACTGTAGCAGGAGGAGACTGCATTCCTTCATCCCAGGAGTGTGGAGAAAAATAACATGTATTTTTAGGGAATTCTTTTTCCTTGTACTTTAACCAATCAAAGCTTACATTCTTCAGAACTTCATTTTTCAAAACACCAGATTTCCTCTCCCCCTGAGTAGGAAAAAATTGTTCATCATTTTACAGGACCTTTTTCTAAGCAAAGTCAGTGCTGAATCATATTGAAGGTGACACCTTTGAAAGTGGTTTGACTATGCACAATTCCTGATGAATCACTTTCTTTAAGGTGAGCTGAAAGCCAGGCTTTTGAACTGAGTTTCTAACCATTTGCACACTCTCAGTTTCTATACTGCACAATTTTGCTGCTTTGGATTTACAAACAGAACAGCAGGAGCAAGGCAGACACCTCCATCGCAGGGTCACCTGTCACTCTGCACACCACACTAACTCTTTTTGGTATCGACTTAGGAGTGTGAGGGGACTCTGTAAATAAAGTCTGACAAGTGGGGATGGGAGGGAAAAGTCCACCCAATATGTATTGACAGTTTCTGTTAATTTACTCTTTTTATCAGCAGGTTTTGAAATACATAATCTCACAGCAGACAAAGAAATTTTGTTGATGGTTACTATACATACCTTCAATCAATTTGTTTTAAATTGATCTTAGCAAATTACTAATTTGGATATTTAAAATTTTTAAGCCCATCGTATTTCTCAAGTTAAAAATTGGCACCTCTGGTAGGTATTAAAAATGGATCACAGGCTTTGAAAGGGATGCTTTTGTGGCACTGAGAAAAACAGGATGGATTTTGGGGAAAAAAAGAGACTTCCACACTTGAGATTCCAAAAGATTTGATAAAAATCAAAACTCCTCTTTCCCACTCTCATGCCTTTTTTTTTCCTGCCTATCCCTCTGTATTTACAACATTTAGCATGTCTTAAACATTTATCACAATCATGATAAAAACTATTTTTGTACTTATGTTTTACTATTTAATACTTAGGGGTTTGGCTTGGTTTCTTGTTTGTTGTTTTTTGTTTTTTTAAAGGTAGAGCATAAGAAAAAAAGGAAAAAAAGTCTTCGCTTGATTTGCTTGGTAAGCATTGTATCTCATATATACATGATACATTTTTACAATTCAAAATAAGAGATTCCTTATGAAAACACCCTGAAGGAAAGCAAATAATTGTCCTTTCTGAGAACACAGAAGCCATATGGAAAATCATACCGCCTATATGTAACAGAAATGACTAACATATCATCAGAAGGAGCCAATATATTGATGAATAAAATCTTCCCCTGGAGATCAACCAGAGGCAAGTACATTAAAAACCTATTTTTTTTTTTTTCAAACAAAATCTTTTTTTATTCCAGTGGTTGCTTAATATTAAAATGTAAAAGAAATTCACTTAAGAGGAACCAGAAATAATAGCTACTTTTCATCTGGCCACATTAATCTTTCATTCTCCTCTGCTCAGTGGCAGAGGAAGAGAAGAAAATCCCTTTTGTTTTACCCTGTGGATGATGTTTATTGGTACACCCTTAGGAGATGCATACTCTCAGTTTCAAGACACCTTTCCAATCAAAGCCCTTTAACTCCTGTGCTGTTCCAAGCAGATTAGGTCCCTATCACGGCTTAACAACAAAATTGCATGAGAAACCAGGTTATCAGTCTGCCACGGCTACCCTTTGAACACAGTCACCAGTCAGGGTCTCCAGGAGAGACACAGGTGTTACCCTGACCATTTCCAAATTCTCCCTTGAAGTCATAAATGCATATGCAAAACTGTGGAGATGCCTCTTTCAGCCATGAATTTAGGCATCTAGAGCCATGTGGGCTGTTTTCTGAGGGCAGGTTTTGGGGCATTTCTGACTGATTGGCTGGAGTGTGTACCAGGGGTGGTGGCAAGTTTTTTTCATATTATCATCATCATCATTTGTTCTCTTCCCATCTGTAAATCTACCTGCATTTGTTTTGTTTTCCAGACTACTCCAGCTCATTTGGAAGCACTTTCTGAAGCTGAAGTCTCGATTGCTTTTTCTATGGTGTGCTACAGAGATATCCAAAAGCACAGACCTACCCAGCCTATACCAGGCTGTCTATTCACATTTTCTATAGGTCCCTTTTACACGGCAAAAGGAGGCCATAACCATGCTGGCAGAAAGCATAAAATGAGCAAACATTTCTCTAAGACACAACTGTGAGTTAAGGGGTTTAGATATAATGTTAAGAATACCATTACAGCAGGCAAACCTGCATTCAGTTCCCTAAATAAGAGTGCCAACAGTACACAGAGCACATTGTATAGACAGATTACACACATCCCTCAACACAGGGAGTTACCAGTTACTCTAAAAAAATAATAAAAATAAAGAAATATTTGAGTTGATAATTTTAGTGAAAGCTTTAGAAAGCAATGGACTAATAACTTTGGAAAAGTTACCTGTGGAACAGTACCCAACTTACTTCCAAGCCTAATAGCACTGGGTACATAACTACTGCAATGCATTAGGGCAGAATGGACACACACACCCCTCCACAAATACTTTTCCAATGGCTGAAACACATGCAGTACAGTCTGAAGTCAGAGCCTAAACTATGGCCCTTGATTAAAACCTCAGAGTTTTAATCCACCTCCTAGAGCCATGTATTTTGCATCTCTTCACCCCATCCTTACTTTGCTCATGGATGTTCATGGTGCTTGCTGAAGGCAGACTTGCTCTCCATAAATCCATTGCATCTGTGCTGGTCTCCCTTAAGTTTACTATTTTACATATACTGCAAAATTGCACGTTGTGAAAAGTGTCTATTAATTACGTTCACAGCACATCAGAAAACTTGGTGAAAGTCACACCTACACACAGCATGGCATATTTCAAAAAAATGATGAAGAGGACCCAGCTCCCTACACATATTTAATGAAGGTTTCCTGACAGCTTGGGGGAAGATTCTCCAAGCAGCTCTCGTGCAGAGAGCTTTCAACTCGTATGCAAGTCACGAGGACTGAAAGACCCCTCACAACAGAGCCAAGATCAACACACCAGAAAGCACGTAATAATTTCTTTTGCAGGGATAATTACC
Source organism: Origma solitaria (assembly GCA_013397895.1). Classification (NCBI taxonomy): domain Eukaryota; kingdom Metazoa; phylum Chordata; class Aves; order Passeriformes; family Acanthizidae; genus Origma; species Origma solitaria. Next base: position 893,274 of record VZRL01006504.1, on the reverse strand, counting down.
AGCAGGAACTGGAGTTTAGAGGTGCTCTGCGGAGTCTTTTAGAATTAAACTTTGATGGCAACTTTTCTTTTCACTGAATAATGTCGCTGCTAAGTAGACAGAGCCTTTGTTACAATGTTAGGAAAGATCTGGACCTAAATATAATTTCAACAAGGCTACAGAATTTTGATAACAAGTCATTTACTAATATATGAATTTGATAAATTTTCTATGACCCAAAAGAAACAGATTAAAGTCAGACTGATTTCATAGCAAAAATTTTTATGAGATACACTATTCCTAATACATGGAGTAAAAGCAAGAAAAGGCACCAGCGAAAAAGTCCTTCAACAAATATGTTCAGAAATACATAATACATACTTTCTAAATAAGTATGTTTAGAAATAGAGCTAAATTACCAAGACACTAGAATGTAAAACCTGGTAAAACATAAGAAATGCTGGACTATTTTTTATACACTTAACATAGCGCCCATTCTTTTTTCAGAATATCTACCTGCAAATGTTTCATCAGATTCCACTTGGAGAATAACAAATTTCACAAGTTCTTCATGTTTGCAAGAATAATAATCAGTTAAAAGAAAGTTTAACATGCAATCCTTGACCTGAGATAGAGAAATGATAACTTACCTCAGAATGGGTCAAAGAAGAAAGACCGGAAATTTGTATTTCATCTGTAAGGCATTCCTTTCCTCACTGAGAACTCTTTAACAAAAAACAAAAAAAACAACTGTTAACAAAAGCCATGCCTGAGATTTAAATCTGTACCTGGAACTCATCTGTGACTTGTTAGTACAATTTATGTGGTTTTAATGAGATCACATTTAGGTAACTGATTAAAAAGTAAACAGGAGAAAGTAATGTTAGGTACTCCTAGTATTGTAATGTGGTTAAAAAGTCTTGAGGCAGCTCCTTACAGCAGATGCTTTGGAGAAAGCTCTTTTAATCATCTTCCTGTTGGGTTTGGGTGGGTGGCCACAGGGAGGTGATGCAAAAACCACGCCCTCACTGAAACAGTAATTAGCCAAATTTAAAACATCTGACTGTTTAGGTGAAGCACTAATACTTTGCAATTACATCAAACCCTTCACTAACAAAGCTGCAGACAGGTAAATGAACACATTAGCCTTGTTAGATAGTGAAATTGTTTCTGGAGATGCTTAGTACAAACCAAACCAAAGACTGTGTTGAGCACTGAGTACCATATTTCCTGATACCTCCAATGCCTTGTAAGCATTTAATACTCAAAAACTTGGTCATGCACTGAACACTCCAAATAACTCAAATTGCAAATGCTGAAGTAACTGATGCCTGAGTTAGTTCAGTCACCTATCTTCAGTCTGCAAGAGCACAAAAGAAAGAAGAGCTATTTTTAAAATGTGCTTGTATGTGAAAGACTGATATTTTGTGAATTTTCCTAATAGTTTTTTAATCCCATCTAGAGCAATAAAGTCCAGAAGTTATAGGAGCAAAACTTACTTAAGATTTTTTATTTTTAAACTTAGTAAAGTTTCACTAGAATATGTGGGAGGGAAAGAAAAAAAAAAAAAAAAACCCAGAGAAGTGCTTGCTTTATTTTCCAAATATTTCTTATAAAATAAGTGGTAACATATGCTAGGCACTTAAATAGCCAAAAATCAAAAACACTTCTCACTTATCTTTCTAAAAATGCTGGTCACTGCTTAGGTCTTCATTTCCATTTGTGAAAAAAGCCTGAGTGCCAATATAAAAAGTAATACCATATGTCAAAATAAAGTTTTAGAAATAAGGGGAGTGGAGGGGGATATTCTTCATTAACTTCAATTGCGCAGAGACTTTTCTTACATCTACTCGGTAATTATGAACATACCTTACCTGGCCAACAAAAAAGAAGAAACATCTCAGGTAAATTCTTGAAGCCAGCAGTAATTTTTAATTGACTCTGCAAGTCTGGTAAATTCTGGTACCAACAAACTATGTATCCAAAAGAAGCCCAAAGGGGTGCTTACCTTCTCAGAATAAAATGTAAGCTGAATACCCTTTTTTTTTTTTTTTTGGAAGATGCAGAATACAAGAGACAATAACATTTGCAAAATAAGGATGTCGTTTCAAAGGTGGGTAATTAGTTTTCAATATCTCATTTTATGAAAGTCAATACACTTCTAACAGCTATATATTTTGATTTTCCTCACTGGACATAGTTTTAAGAGCTCATCCAGTTAAAAAAAACAAAACAGTGGGGTGGGGGAGGGCAAGAATTCACATAATGCATTTTATTTCCCAAAGTTTGAGAGTATAAGGCCATATTGCAACACCTGTGATAAAGCAGCAAATCCCCGTGAACCACTTCCTAGGAAGGGAAGGGGACTTCTTGTCTGAATGCAAAACTGATGTCATGCGACTGACTCTTATACCCAAATACTCCCGAGGACAAGGAGGCATGTCCTCACTGCTCTGGGGAGCATAAGCATGGGTACGATGCTTCAGTATGAGCATGCTGGGAGCCCAGGTGCTCATACCCAAGCAGCCCACATTGAATCCTTCCCTTGGATGATAAGGAAACAAAGGTGCTGGCACCCAGCCCCGCTTACGACCAACACCTGCAGGTCTGGGGGATTCTCTCTGTGCCCTTTTGGGCCCCCCAGAATGACTCTCCTTCCTAAAGCCACGGATTTCCTTGCTGCCTCCCTGCTGGGTGCCCAGAGCAGCATCACAGGAGGCACAGGCAGTGCCCAGGACTGATGCTGTGCCGAGAGCTCCTGCCCCTCCAACAGCCTCTCCCTGGTGTCTGCTCCTGCTGCAATTCCCTACTGCCCAGAACCAACATCCCTGCCCTGGCGATCCTGTTAGCCTTCTCTGCGAGACTCTCTCGAAATAAACTGATGTAAACTCAAGGGTAGGCACTGATGCCCATTTCACCCATCCCTGTTATCCTACCAACGCTGGCTATCATCTGGAAGCAGCTCCGTTTATAGACAAAGAGCCTGGATCAAATTGGTGCATCTGTTACCATTGCACTTGCAAGCACAAATGTGCACTTTTAAAAGTGTATTTAAATATCACACTCCAGCTCTTCTTTTCCCTTTCTGGAAGCACACAAAGCTCCTTTTCTTCATGTACACAGTTTCAACTTTTGCTGCTTTTTTTCCCTCCATATACTTTTATATACACACACTCCCCACAAAGCACTGGCAGAGTCCATAGTTTAATACTCTTCTGAGCCAACTTTACATTTAGAATATGTACCGATAAACTTTTTTTTTTTCCTTCCAAATGCAGCTTACAATAGATGGAAGAGCAATATAATCTTATAAAAATCAAAACAAATTTTCTTGCTGGCTCCAGAGCATGCTCATGGCCAATAGGGATGGGTCTCTCTGCTGTAGAGCACTCCCAAGATCACTCCCAATACATGTGCCAGTCATTTTTCAGCTCATTGTCAGGACACATCCTGGACGTGCACCTGCTCTCCTTTTCTGGAAGGACAACCACGGGTGAATGATGTAAAGGAACAGAAAAGGTCCTTGCTCAACATGACCAGTGTGTGACAATGCAGGCCTCCCCATGGCTTGCACCTCCCCTGAAGCCTCAGCACCTCGGAGTGGCCAAAACAAAATTCATCGTGTTACTATAGCACTGCTGCACTGCACACACAGCCAGTCCAGAAAAGCTCACAAACAAGAGGCACAGTTCATCTCAGCTCAGCTTCTGGATAGGTGACCATTTGATCAGTTTCTGTATTAAGTATCCCTGTATTAAACTTTAAGCCCCAGAAAATTATTTTCTTATTTCTTATTGTAATTGTATTAGCATCATGAAATATCAGTGATACCTAAGAAAACCCAATGGTTACAGGAATAACACGTTCCTAAAGAATAATTTATGTCTTTTAACATGGTCTACATTGTCTCTTAACTACCTTATTTGTTCTATCCCTACAAAAACCACCTGAAATTAGTCTTAATGGCTATTTAGTCCGTTTCAGACATAGCAAGAATTCAAGGTGTTTGTATTTCTACAAGTGTTTAACTATGATATGTCTACTTGCAAGAACAACATGTTGGGATAAAATTTGTTTCTTCTATTTTACCTTCTAATATGCCCTCATCACGTAAATTCTAGGATTTTACTTCCCTTGAACAAGAAGAATATACCACTGGATGCTTTTTATTTTCACCTCTTCACTATTTTGGAACCAATAGTGAATAATTGCATCATATATCGTCTCCTGTTTCTCCTTGTATTTACAACATCAATAGACTAGAAAGACCAGTAGCATCCACATCTCTACAAAATGAATGTGTACACTGCTATATAGAGAGTGTTTCAGCTGTTTAACTTTACTGTTCTACTGTCTATTCTCAAATGTTGACAGCTTTATTTAGTTCTAACCATTTTTATTGACAAAGGGATCAGAAGAATAATATCTTCCAGGGGGAAAAAGTATTCCACAGTCAAGTACCTGAGGCGTTTTTTTTTCCCCTCCACTTGCACTAAAAATATACAGCCAAAATTTCTAAAGAATTGGAAGTTAGGCTTTGTTTGGAGGCTGTTTGCTTTTTTTTCTCTTTTNTTTTTTTTTTTTTTTTTTTTTTTCTGTGCTGAAAGTGTTAGCTTCAAAGTAGGGCAGTGAGGCTGCCCAGAGGATCCCTTCTCAGGACACACTAGACTTGTGTTGTTGACCTGTGAAAGTTCATCAAAATAGTCAGCTTAAGCAAAAAACATCTTTTAAACATGAATTTTGTGATGGAAACTCTTTTGTGTTCTAAGTTACTTAATTCAAAATTAGTGTCTTTTACTGAACTGTGAACTAAGTAAGAGATTGCAGCTTTCTGTCTACTGGACCAACCATGATATAAAAGACTATGTCTAAAATTCTAGGCAACTTTTCCGTAACATTATTGAAAAGTAGGTTTGAAACACAGATGCAGTGTAGTATATTTATATTTATAGGCAGCACCAAATTAATATTTATCCAAATCATGCTGCAGCTCTTCATTTAAAGAACCCCATGAGCTTTGAGAGTAAGTTGTTTCTGTTCAAAAATCTTAATGTCAACTGACATATTTGTCATTTGCTCTCTCCTCAGTATTTTTCTTCTGCCAAGGATAGTTTACCCTTGAAATCCTTCATCAATTAAATTGAAACCTTCATTACATAACATTTGCCTTGCTATACCCTCTTGAAAAACCATACCTGTAAAATTCCCTGAGGGATGGTTTTCCGCTGGTTTTCCCTTTGTTAGTTTGGGTTCTTGTGGAATGATTGAGATTTGTGTTTTTCTCTAAAAGTCTACAGCTTATGGTCCTCCATTTCAAGATTTACAAATCCCTACTGTTCTGTTCAGCCCACACTTCCTTCCAGTTTCCCATTTTTAAACCTTTTTTTTTTTTTCAAGCAAGGTAGAAGGAGATTTAGAGATCTCCACTACTGATTTCTTCCCACTTCTGAAACAACAGATATCTTGGGTATCTTCTCAGAACTTCATGGATTGCATAAGCTGCTCTCTTGCTTAGGGAAAACAGATTGAGATAATTAAAATAACATTTTAAAAGGAAAGTAAAAGGTAGAGCTAATGTATGGCTGTTGCTGGAAGCATCTGTGTTCCTCTCTAATGCATCTTAATAAGTATTTGTGTCTAGTTCAAAGATATTTTCCACGTTGCAGCAACATCTCCATAACCTAATTTACTAACACAGTGTTTTTGAAGCGACTGGTAAAAATAACGTTGCTAAAGGGAATTTTTCGTTTGTTCTAGTACTAAGAATCTCATTCATATTTTCTGTTTTGTTGGATATGGTATCAATCTGTTATTGCTTTACTTAAAAGACAGGCAAAAAGTATTAAATTTCACAGTATATCAGTCTTTCTGAATAAGAGAGATGAATACACTAACAGTAATAACAAGTGTGCAGGGTACAAAAAAAGTCTGTTATTGTACTGAGGTAAGCATTCTTTTCTGAAAATTCTTCAGTAATTTTGCTTCCTGGTACATAAGTCTCATGGTGTATGAGGCTTTTCTACTAAAATACCTTTTTTTTCCTCTTTTATAAACACATTCTCCTGTTTCAGGAGACTTAATAAAATATTGCCATATGCCTGCAATCACTGAATATATAACTAGGGAAATTTAAATACTGTGCAATGTCTGGTACCCCACAAATTTCCCCCCTGCCCCAACCATCACACGACCTCATCAAAGAGTTCATGTTACAGAGCTCTTTGAAAGGTACTTATAATTTATACAATTCTGATTACCCTGACAGTGTCAAGAAACAGTTTTGGAAAGTCTGCAATTGCTTGAAGAAATGTCAACAGCTTTGCCTCATGGGAGGAGATTGTTTAAGCTTTGAAAAACAAAAAGCAAAAGACACTGAAAGGACCGTATAAAACATGAAATAAACTCATTGCACTAAATCAAGCAATGTTTGAGTTTGGCAAGTACTACTCACTTATGTATTACTGAAAAATCAAAGCCTAGCAATTATCAGAAATGTATTTGAGTTTTCTGCATATTACTTAATTGTAATTGTGAAGGGAGTAAAATAATCACTTTTACACACGGACATAAACATAAATGAAGAGAATAAAAAACAGCCCAGTGTTGCACAAATGGCAAAGAAGGATCTTCCAGTTCACAACAGGAAATATCTGCAGAAATGGAATAGAGGAGAAAGATTTCACATCATAATAGTAGATTTTCCCCATCAGTATTTTTAGCCTGGCAACAAAACAGTTATTAAATATTTTATCTAAAAAATGGTAATTCTTCATAAACAATCCTTGACTTCTGCCAACACATATGTACAGGGTGAGTGTTTGTGTTCTCACACATATTCAGCCATACATAGTTGTAAATTACTTTGATATAGGTCAGTTTAGTTTCTGACTCCAGCTGATATTTAGAATATTTTTTTAGTATAACTTCACAAACAGCCACTCTACCAAATCAGGTCCATCTGCTTGATTCAGAAGTCATTTTAGTGACTATTCAATAAATATATTACAGTTCAAAAACTGAAAAGCATTGGGGATCTAGGAGTGGATCACAATAAGTAGGTGTGCCAAGTGACAGACACGTTTTGAAAGGCAGATTGTCTCAGTGTCTCTCACTTTTGATATTCAACCATCCCTATTCTTCCTGACTACTCAGTGCCACCTATCAACCGTCACTTACCCAAGCGGCGAACAACTTACTGTGCAATTAATGGAAATTGTCTGTTTAATTGCAGTGAAGGTCTGATTTGAAATACTGGCAGGGAATGTTTAACTTTGAGACATTCTGGGAGGATTTCTTCTTGCTAGGTGTGCTGATTTGACTACATCATCATGCCACCTCCGGGGAACAAAGGTCTCAGGTGACAGCAGCCAGTTTCTTGGGCAAGGTGTGACCAAGTGCCATAGCACACTGCTAGGTGTTAGATTGCCACACACCTCAATCCCCTTGCCTTCAAGGAGGAGTAGAAGCCCAGGGTTGCAGACAGCACAAATCCATACAGCAACACTGTTTTAGCCCTGAATTAGATTGATGATTTAGCCTGAATTTCTGTGAAAGACCATTTTTTCCAAACCATTATTAATATAGAATATTTTCTGCTGTTGGCAAAGGATTTTACTTAAGAACTTCACGAACACAGTAAAGGATGTTTTGGCCAGTTCTGCTGTGATTTTGTAACTGAGAAATATGTCAAATATGAGAAGAAGAGTTGGGGCAGTAGCTGAAATATAAGTTTTGCAGGTATTTCCTGTCTCTTCCTTGACTAAAAATAAAATCATGTTAGAGAACAGTATTCTAGGTATCATTCCATTCCTGAGTGCCTGATTAAGAGGGCAGATAAATCCACACCAGCAGGCTGTGTCTGGTATGAACCAGACTAGTTTAGCTGCTATTCTCCATTACCTGCAATTTTTTAAGCCTTCCTGGTTTCATACAGAACTCACTTCTTACGGAGAGAACAGTTTAAAAAGCTAGTTAGATGGAAACACTATTAGAAAAGGAGAGATGAGCTCCTAGAGCGCTTTGTGTGACTGTTGACATGTTTCATTTATGTTTGATGGTCACTTACACATACATAGATGGGAAAAATTCTGTCATGAATCTCTCCTAAGCAGCAGTTTGTACATGAGCACATTCAAAAATCACGTGCCTCAGCATTTCAAATACACAGCTCATTTTCTAATACAAGGATCACATTCACTGGAATATAATTGCAGTGTGTCTACTCGGAGAACAACACAAACTACTTTTCCTTGTATTCATTTTAATACACCAGAGTAAAATAGACACTGAGATGTCTCAAACACAGCGATGACATTTACCTCATTAGGTCTAGAGAAAACTATCTGCTGGGCATGCAAAGGTTCGGAAGGAAGGGAGATGCCAGAAGTAGCATGGGCAACACACAAAGAAAAGAGATGACGTAATTGACAGCCACATGAATAGATGCCTTTAATGGCTATATGCAACATCAAGCATCTGTATACAGCTTGGCATTTCACTGGACTAATATACTAATAGACCAAAGGACAGAAAAAAAAATTCACTGGTCTTTTGTTTGGAGAGTTGTGCAATACAGCAATGCTTTCGGTACACCACCACCACCACCAGTAAATGTTTGTGGAGAGAGTGCAAGAAAGAGAACATCAGTCCATAGCAGAAATAGCATCACAGGGGGGAATGGTAAAGTTTTTGTTCATGCTCTCATCAGTCAGGTACTAGAAGGACTCAGAGTAGGATGAGTGTGGAACAAAACACAATAAATTTTGAGACAATAGGAAGTTGTTTCAAACAACAGTTCCACTGTTACTGGAAATAGGCATGCCTTGCATAGCATTCCAAAGAGCTTTTAGGGAAAGTAATGAAACAGAATAAGATGCAGAGGATCAGTTATTTCTTTCATATGCTATTGCTAAATTTCTTACTTTATCACTAGAGCCAATATCACATGTAAGATATCACAAACAGAAAGAATATCCAATGAGATGAATTAATGAAGTTTAGGAGTAGAGAAGCTCTACCCTCTTACTGTTAGTGTAACTTTACATTACCATTATATCTTTTTTTCATTTCTTTTCTTTTTCCTCAATCAGTTTCAAACCTGTCATTTAAAAGTGTGCAATTCTTTTTACAGAAACAAATTCAGTCCTACTCATGCCCTGGATAAGTTGCTCATTTGAACAGCATGCTGTTTCAAATGTGATTTATTAATAAAATACATGCTTTAATGACTTGCCTTGTTTCTTAATTTGTAAGCCTGGGTTGATGGAGGATTTTCTCTGTTAAAATTTTCCGGATCTTATTGCCTTGCATGAGCAAAACAGTGGTCATTAATCAATGCAGTTCACTTGGTTACAGTAAGAACTCCCAGCTGTCCCAGCTTTTGGGCAGGCAGCAGCCTTTCAGGACATGCCTTAGCTGCCTGCTGCAGAACTGCCCCCAAGGTGAGCTGGGGCTCGTGTCACACTCATCTCCTCCCACCCAAAGTGAACAACATGGTCATAAGGCAGCACAGTATGGATGGATACACAAATCTGAAAGGCTCAGATGAGGGTAAGAGGCAACAGACCCTGTTTCCCGTGCTCCAGAGGGGCTGCTCTCTCTCTCTCTCTCTCTGTAATTCTGATTTAAACCATGCCTTTTTATCTTGAATTCAATGTTGTGGAAGCAGAGGGAAAAGCTCCCCCCTCCATCTCCCCCACCTCATACACTGGGACAATCTTAATGTTAAACCTGCTTTTACTGCACTGTCAGAACAGCTGTCTGAACCATATCAGCATTTTGCATGCATTGTAAACTCAGGGAAAAGAAAAATAAGTTAATTGAAAATGTGCTGCAGTTTGTGCCAGTCTTATTCATGTCACCCTGAAAGAATTCCCACCTTGACACACACTTCTTCGAGTATTTACAATTTATCTGTGAGACTCAAGATTTTCATTACATAGAAAGTGTCATTTCTTTAAAAATGCATGGAAACCCAAAATTTCCCACTTTTTTTTTGGTTGCTGGAATAGGTTTGAAAACCAAGGAAGATGGTTCTGAAGTAAAATTTAGATTAAATTAATTAAGATTAGTTTGCCATCTTGTGCAGAGGGACAGAACAAGGTGTGTACAACAGCAAGAAAAATATTCTTGCTTAAAAATTTGCGATTCAACTATCTCCTAATTAGTCAAAACTGAGGAGTTTCATCACTGGACTGGTACTACAGTGGTTACTGATGAAGAGGCTCTATTGCACAACCTGCAGAGCACTATAGAAGCATTTCTGACACGTGGTGAACTGCAGGTCATCTAACCCAGGCTGCAGTTATGGTTGGTAGAACTTACCAACCTTCTTTTGGCTGCTCCTCCTGGCCATATTGGAACACGGAAATGCTGAAATATAAAAATAACCAATATTAATATGAAGTTTTCCTGATGGGTCTCAAGACAGAAAGATGTCCAGAAAAATAAAATTAAACAAATTAAATTCAAAAACCAAGTGACTGATTTGGAGGATAAAAGATTTAGAATTCCAAAATGAACTAATGGTTATCATTGGCATTTATAGTCTTCCAATAATCAATAGGAAAAGACTCACTGCTGGAACCATGAAAGACTACAGTCTTTTAATGACTACAGAATAATTACCACATGTAAGTATATAACCAAACTCTGCTCATTTACAAATTGGAGAGCAGCGGAGAAAGATGAATGGTGGGCTCACTTCTGCTTCTTAGAGGCTTTTTTGTGTCAACGCGTCAAAGGCAAAGAAACTAAAATCCAGTAGATAAAGGTCTCCAGGGAGTACAACAAGTAAGGGATTTTCTGATGAAAGTTTTTTTCCGTAAAAATTGGATTGCCTGAAGGAATGTATGAACCAGTTTAGATGAGAAGACCATTTCTGGTTCAAAGAAGGAAAGGAGGGGGGGGAAAGACCCCATTTTCTCTTACCTCTAAATAAGTAAAATCTGTAAAAATTAGAGCACTTAACTGGAAAACAGAACACCTCGCCCAACTTCCTCCCAGAAATCTCTCCAGAAGTCACTAAGCTGCAAAGTAAGCTTGATTGGTTTTTTGGGGGGGAAATCAGAATTAAAACAAAGAGCAGAGAAGAAAGTAAGAGACATCTAAAGAAACCAACTGACTGCTGGTCACTGTGCTCACCTTAGATGTGAAAAATTAAGTCTCCAGTACACCTAATCAAGATAGAGTCAGTGCTTTAAAGTTCAAGCAGATACCCTGCTAGCTTGGGTAAGGACTACCCTGATAAATATAGGAACTGGTCATTTGCTTTTCATGAAAAAGTTTGAGGTTTCCTCAGTGCATAATAATATAATAATAGCAACAAAATCCTGAAAAGCACCAGCAGACAGGAGCACCTAAAGGCTCACTTTTCCACCACCATTTGTATGCATACCCAGTGTGAGGCCAGTCATACTAGAGACTTCACAAGTCCTACAAAACGTAGTTAAAATTCGTATTACAGTGGTAATTTGGCTCCAAACTTCAAGGATGATTTAATGAAAGTCTGCTCTAGTTTCAGAGAAAACTACTTTTGCTGTCATTTTACTTTGTAAGAAGTCAAAGAAAAAAGGGACTGAGGCATCAAGGTAAGTATCTGCTGTGCAGAGGAACCCTCCACATATACCCCACTGGTTTCCCCTACTGAATCCATGGTCCATTAACAAAATTGAGAAAAAAATCCCCTTATTTCACTACTCCCAGATGCCTGTTTGCTTTTCTTTCACTCAGTGCAGAATACCAGCACAAGGACAGGCTTTAAAACATTGTCGCCTTGATTTCATTCTTCTGAAATGTAACTGAAAGCCAAGCCATGACTGCCTCCACATTGGAGTAAACAGATAGCAACATCACAGTAGTGAGGGAAGATGCTCTAAATTTCAAACAGGCTCAGCTGACGTAAGACCACCATCCTTCAGTAGTCTAATTAGAATATAGGATTCAATTTAGAAAGTATATTTTTAATAAACATATGCTGAGGTGCATTGCATTTTTTTCTTGAAAAAGCTTCAGATGTACGGTTATACTTTACAGATCTGTGAAACAAGAACAGATATGTCTCGCCTCCGGAATGGTGTTATGCAAAATTTCTTTCTTCTCTAGACTAGCACAAACAACAAGATTAAAAGCATTTCTGAAATAATCCAGGATGTTCACAATGCTGTCATTTCTACAGCCAGTATCACGTTAAACCTCACCCAGCAAAATAATTAGCCCGGGTTTTGTGTTTGTGTGTGTGTGTGTGTAGTGTTGGTTGTGGGTCTTTTTAAAAGCACTTCAGTATGGATCAACAGATCTGAAGAAGAACATAAGATGCTGATGATATTAGAGTAGCCACTTTGAATCATACCTAACAAAAAGAGCTAAGCCTTGAATAGCTTGCAATTGTTAAGAGATTTCAATGTCTATGCAAAGACAGAATGACTGATGAAGATTCAGAATTAATTGCAACTTGGTATTATGACATGCCCTAAATATAGCACTAATACCGACTGAGTAAACCCTTTCCCTTGCTGTACCCTATAAAAGAGATTTACTGTCATGCATACAAAAATCTTCAGAAAAAAACACATCTGGCTGAGCCGTTTTTAATTTAACAGGCAAATATAGTGTTTTATAAAAATATTCTTCTCTTTTGACTCTACCCCCAACAGCTCAACCCACCAGAAGACTTACACACCAAAGGTTCCCTTTATTAGAGTGCTTGTTGACATGAACTAAATTGTCAAATTAATGATAAAATCCATAGGGAACCAAAATCACTACATGAGAGCACTTCCTGTACAAAGAAGCTTTAGCTGAAGACCAAAGCAGTTCACATTACTTAATAAACTATTAAGACTACAATTTTTAGAATATGTCAGTACAAGGGTACATTATACACATCTCCTTGCAAGAATTTCATCAAGCTGAGTTTCTCTGATACTGGAACAGTACTTTGGTACTGTTTATAATCTTTATATATATATATACATATATATGTAGAGAGAGAGAGATTAGATATAGATATATATATAGATATATAGATAGATATATATAAAGTGGAACATTTCAACATCCAGAGTCTTTAATTTTAAATAGATGTTTATGTTTCATCAGATTAAAATTGGAGCTGAAATATACATTATGAGGATATTTAATTTACTCATATTTTAATAAGAATATTTAAAGATTCTCAAGAATTGATGGTTGTGGGGACCATTAATTTAGGGGAAAAAAAGCAAAGATTGGCTTGTTCTGTTTCAGAATTTCTTGATTTTCCTCAGGGTTCAGTGTGAACAGTACATTCAGTGACAGGTTGAATACTGACAGAATGAGGGAGGATGCATAACATTCACATAAATGTTAGAATTTTACTTTTGAGTATTACCATTTTTTTCAATTATAATCCTTTACAACAAACAAACAAATCCCAAACCAAACCACAAACAAACACCCCCCCTGAAAAACCCCAAAATTTTCCTGCCTTCTTTCCTGTCTTACTCTGAAATGATCTGATTCATAAATATTTCCAGCTTTGGGTAAAAATCCTTGTCAAACATTGAAGAGAGTCATGAAACTACTCATTGTAAAATGTCCTTTTCACATTTTAAATTCTTTTGGCATTTACAAGCATATAAAGTGTTGTTCATTATCCACTATACAACACGGGGAAGCTACCGAGATGATAATTTTGCTAAAATGCACCAGGTTAAACTGAAGATGAGCATTTTGAAAGGGGAGTTGGGTTCTGCAGCTCCACGGGTAAAGCAGATGCACAAGTAGCAGGACTAAGGGAACCCTTTGATCTCACCCACCTTTCATGTATAATTGACAGTTGTAATTTGGACTCGGGGATGACAGAAAGGCAGCTGAGACATTCTACGAGATGCCTATGTACAGAGAAGCAGCATATGCTTGCTACAAGCTGAAAGGGAAACACAAAGCCAGAGGAATCAGCTTTGCCGAGCGCGAGTGCCGCGCAGCGCAGTGGTCAAGCACAAAAGGGCAGCCCACGCGGCCCTCGCTGCTGCAGCTGTCCTTTGGTCAGCCTCTGGGTCAGTCTTTTTGCCCACACGTGGGAAAAGAAACAGATTACGTTGAGAAACACCCCGAAGCAGGGAAATAGAGACAGGTTTCTTTACAGAAAGCGGGGACAGAGCACAGAAAGGGCACAGCGGAAGAACAGTATAGCCTGGGAAACACCAGCTGAATATCGTAATATTTGTTCTTGGTTGTGGGTTTTTCAAAGGGTAAGGAGAAAAGAGACAGAAATTTTAATCTAACAGGTCTCATGGACATTTTTCCAAGGCAGTGAATCATTCCTGCTTTGAATCATTCCTGGCTGCTTATGATGAACAGTGAGAGTCCCACTGGTCATGAAAGCCAAGGGCTGGAGAATGAGGTGTGCAAGTTGGTGGTGAGAGAAGGATCTTTTGCCTTCACCCCCTCAGGTCTTTCTGGTTGCACTAGCCCACAGCTGACTCACTCAGCCCTTCAACAGACCTTTGAAACTCCAGGAAACAGGCTGTAGTGACAGTGGCATGAGAGGCAAAGCTTTAGGTTCAAGTAATCACAGAATCAGTTAGTTTGGAAAAGACCTCTAAGATCATAAAGTCCAACCATTAATCCAACACTGTCAAGCTCACCACTAAACCATGTTGTTACGTGCCACATCAACATGTCTTTTTCAATACTGCCAGGGATGGCAATTCAAGGACTTCCCTGGGCAACCTGTTCCAAAGCCTGATCAACCTTTCTGGGAAGAATGTTCCCTAAAAGCCAATCTAAATATCCCCTGACTCAGCTTGAGGCTGTTTCCTCTCATCCTGTCACTTGTTACCTGGGGGAAGAGGCTGACCCCCACCTGGCTGCACCCTCCTTTCAGGGAGTTCTAGAGAGTGATAAAGTCCCCCCAAGCCTCCTTTTCACCAGGCTAAACAACCCCAGTTCCTTTAGCCACTCCTCGTAATTTACAGAATAGAGCCTTTATTCACTCTCTGCCAAGACTAAAAAAGAAATGTAGAGGTATTGATGTTGGTCATTTAAGGGAGGAGCTAAGAGCTCAGCTGGAACAACACCGGCACTTTGACTTTTTGGTGAAAAGAGCTAAAACTCAACTCTCACATGCTTTTAAATAAAAAGTCACCTAAGTAGAAAAGAGGGAAAGAGTTAAAAATTTACTTTTGTGCAGGCAAGTTAATACTGTAATTAAGTTTTAGAGTGAACACAGACAAAACATTCCCGCAACAGGATCACTTCAGTACATCAAAGATAGCACAAATCAAGACTTCACAACACAGATGGGTCCAATTTGCTGCTTCTCTCAATTTGCATAGGTTTTTTGTCTCACATTAAAAACCTTTAATGCAAGAGTTATTTCTATCATGATTATTTTCTGTTAATACACACTGTTGATCTCTACTGTTTTTCAAGTATCACCCTGGGAGAATAGATTTTATTATTACAGGTAGAAAGAAAAAAACCAAACAGTTGCATTTCCTGTTAAATACTGGCAAAAAACACTCGGTAACAAAAAGGTGTCTAAATCCTGAACTTATTTGCAAAGAAACAGGTAAACACTATAAGGCATATAGGGATAGGGAAAAGCTGTCCTCCAAATCAGAGTCCTATGTGCCTAATCCTGAGGGAACAGGATGCACAAGGCCTGAAGCCCTGGACACCTCCGAATATTCTTGATATTTCTACAAAAAAAGCTTTTTCTCCTCATTTCAGAGGCTTCAGTGATTCTTTCTTTTTTCTTGTTGGACTTCATTTTATGATAATTTTTCCACACTGTTTTAATTGCTGCTAATGCTTTCTTCTGTGGGGATGTATAGCCCCAGGCAAACACCAACAAGCCTAGGGTCTGTAGACAGATATTAAAGCTGTTTTGTGCGAGCACAATTCGCCTTGTGGGAGATGCACTCTGTGCCTTCGCAGAACAAGCACAAGTGGCAAACCAGCAGACTCCTGCTTCCACCACAGAAATCTGGTTTGCCCTCACTGTGATGGATTTATCCTCCCTCTTTGCCCAGGCTACACTCTGGGGAAAGTCACTGTGGGTCAGAAGAGAGTTTCACTCATGTTACAGCGTTCTGCATCCACAGACAACACAGCAAGAAGAAATGCAGTGAGGTATGTGCTTGGGGAAAAAAAATTTAGAATGAGAACTACGTTGAAAGAATGCCCATTAAAAAAAAAGGTTTTAAAGCTAAGCAAAGAGAAGAAGATGCATTAAAAATGTCAGACCCAGGTAACAGCCGAAAACTGTCTCTCCCCTCTAAAACAGACACGTGGGAATGACATGGAATGATAGCACATTACTGGCTCAGTTTACTGACCACTGGTCTGACATCAGCCCAGGCAGTATTTTGTGAAGCGTCGTAAGCAGATTCATGAAACTTTTTTCATCCTCAGGAAAGTCAGGTGACGGGATATGTGCAGCACAGGGATTTCTTCTAGCTCCCAGGCAGTTTTAAACCTCAAAATCCACAACATATACAATAAATCTGTTAGACAGATGGCCATAAACCCCTAATGAAGCACTGCCAATGTAAATATTGTAAAAAGGATAAATAGCACTTAATTACACCGTTGGCAAGCAAAGTTGGGTTTTTCCTCATCTTCATTCTGCTGTTCACCAATTTTCCAGGCTCTCTCAAGAGCACAGTGTGCACAACACGGCTTAGTGGTGGCTCCATACTCTTCCACTGCATGATGCTTGCTCTCAAAGAGAGGCTTTGCTTCTCTTTTTTTCTCTTTTTAAAAAACCAAAACACAGCTCCGTTGACTTGAGCATATGTGGAACCACAATTTTACATATGAGAGTAGACAGAAAAGATGAAAAACTAGCAGGGGCAGGAAAAAGAACCCCAAGATAAACAAGCAAAAACAGCCACTGAGGTTGAAACACCAGAAATAGAAAAGTTCACTGGTTATAAGCAGGGGTGGGGAATGACTCCCTTTAAAAACCTTTCAGCTCTTTTCCAGGCTGTTCTCCTGCTCTGCTGATGAAGACAGCATGTATGTGTTACCTTTCACTAGAGCTAGCCTGTCATATTTAGTCCTGGCTCAGAGTTGCAGTTTAACTCATACCTTTTCAGCGCTACACTATTCCTTAACCAGCTGACTAGCCAAACAGGAAATAGCACTGGGAGCTTTTTCCAGCTCTTTTCAGGACAGGGGGACCCTAAAAGCATTGTGAAATCAGTAATAGATTTATTTCTCAAATAAACAAGAAACCATATTAAAACAAAGAAAAAAAAATCAAAAACAAACAAACCACCCGCAATTTCCTATCTCTGATCTTTAGGTTTTTCATTTATCTCTCACTCTTGCATAAACAGGCTAAACCTTTATCTAAGAACCAAAAAATCTCCCTTGTAATCTCAAGAAACCAGAGATATTACCTTGCGCAATATGCAGGCAATTTCCAAATTCTCAGTCAGGTGACAAGTCCACAACTTCAATTCAGTAAAATGTCCTTCAGCATCACCTGGCAGCACATTCAGGTTGCAGTATTTAGTGGTGCTGAAATTCTTTCCTCTTCCCACAGAGTATGTAACCATCATTTCCTTTCCTTTAAAATCTGAAATTCATTTTAATACACATACCTATCACAGCAAGCTTCCTTTATTTCTACAGATGTTGCTAAAATGTTGCTTTTTTTGAAAAAGAAAAAAATTCTCAATACTATAGTAGTAGATAGGATGATTTTTTTTCTGCTTTTAAACTACATTTTAACCCGCCCTACAGCTATTGTAAAGTATTATAAAACAACAAACACCTTGTAAATGCAATATTAAGCACTTTGCTCATGTGTAGTGGACATACAACTTAGTATTTTCATATTGCACTATATATTGCCTCCAGTGATTTCATATAAATGTGAACATTGGTTTAATTATGGTTGCCATATGTGAATGAGCAATATTGGCATTTCTACACTTTTGAGTGAAAATTTCAATTCACTTGATTAAACCAAGAGCAAATTGTGTTTTGAAGACTAGGCACAGCTGTAAGGCCTTAATTTGCAGCAGATTCAAACAGATGTAGACAATCCTCATACTTTTAACTTTTCCTCTGGAGTTTTCAGCAGTCTTGACCAAGAAACATGGAAAAAATATATAAAAATAATAAAACAAGTGGAAGCTTGGTGATCTTGCTGAGCCTGCAGTCATTTGCTTAGACTTTTGCTTGGCTGAAGGTTGTCTGTAAATAGCCAGGGAACTTTATTTAGCTGGTGGATAAATTTTCACTGTTGCTAAACAAAAACATGAGTGCCAAGGCTGATTCTTGGAGCATTCAGAGCATTCAAGGCTCAAAGTACAAATATGTGTATGTAACTCTAGAATTGCCCTCTCTGCTTTTACGAGAAAGCAAACAGAATAAGGGAGTGGGTTCTTTCTCAGGGGATTGCTATATTCCAGACGTGGCAGTCATACAAGTATGTTACAAATAAAGCAGAAAAAGACCTGCAGATCACACCAATATCATTCACTTTGCACCAGTGCCATTGTACACAAGTGCACACAAGTTTAGTTACTGAATCGCCTTGCTCTTGGTACCTTGTGACACCTCAAGACTGTTCTGTTTCCCCATTCTATAGAACAGCTTAGATCAAAGACATAAAGAGTATTGAAAACATTAAAATCAATGAATACAAACTTCAAAATCACCAGGTTTTTTTCGTGACTCATTTAGTCATTATAGGTTTGATGCACTTTGTTGCAAAGAGTGCCAGAATGGAAGAACACAGACACACTAGATTGGATATTAGGGAAAAATTCTTCACCAAAATGGGTGTCAAGGATCAGGACAGGCTGCCTGGGGAAATGGTGGAGTCACCATCCCTGAGGTATTTAAAAGATATGTGGATGTCATACTTAGGGACATGGTTCAGTGGTGAACATAACAGGGCTGTGTTAACAGTTGGACTCAATCTTCAAGTCTGGAAAAGACCTCTATGATTCTAAACCACAATTACTAGAAGTAAAAAAAAAAAAAATTTAAAAAAAATTTAAAAAAATCCCAGGGTATAATGATAAAAGAATAAAGGGTAAGGGAACATGATTTCTCTGCTGTGGAGAGAATATCGCTGCAAGATAAGCAAGCAGAAAAGAATGAAAAAGAAACAGTGACATTCAGAAAATTAGTCTCACTGGAAAGTGATTAACTTCTCTTTGCTGTAATGACACCAAATTCTGCTTCAGGTGCATTAAATACACGAGGCTGTTAGTGTTAGTCATCAACAGTGAAAGGAGTGACATGACTACTTACTAATCTTGATAGATTTCAAGCTCTGAAAATGATGATTAAACTTCTTCAGAGAGGATGGTAAGAGACTGCTGAAAACTTTGTCCCAGGAATTTTTTCAGTCCAGCAAGTTTTGCACTTTTTTTTTTTTACCACTAGGAAAAAGCAGAGAGTAACTTTATCTGCCATTATAAGTAGTAAAATGTCTCCCAGCAGAGCAATGCTTTCATCATCTGGCAGTCATGTCCTTAATGAACACACAGTCAATATTGCCACAATTCTCCAGTGAACACCTTTATGGTTTGTTAGATCTGGTAGCTATTAGTCCTGCTGTCCTCTAGCTATATTCCTCTCTGATCTCCCAAGTTAAGCATGTGTAGGTTGGATGCGAGTTTTAAAGAAAGTGTTCCTAATTGCCTCCAGTTGCTTCTGGGCTTGGCCTTACTGATTCAGACTCCTTTTAAAAAGTTGTCTTCACTAGAAGATAAATTCGCCATTTTCACCTTGGGATAACAAAGATGTAAGATAAATCAAGGAGAGGTAGAAAGAGCACATTGTGATGGAAAGAACCACCTAACAAAAAAGGCTTCTATCGTACCTTCAGATAAATTAGATGAGGTCAGCTTTGTACCTTGATCCCCCACTGGGAGGGATTTTTGTTTCCTGATTTTTCTAGATGTAAAACTAAAGCTTCTTCTCTTCTTTGTACACTTACTTTGCCTTAGGAAAGATAACATATGCTAGTCATCTCAAAATTAAGGGAAAGGTTAGGGGGCAGAGCTCTTCTTTTTTTTTTTTTTTAATGAGTGAGGACTATAAGCTAATAGGGAAGCAATGCCTTCCTGAAATACAAAGAATTTTTTGATGTTGAAGATATCCTTAATATTCAAGAAATCCTTTGAATAAAGACACCTTAAATCTGACAAGATGATACCTCAGCAATTCTCCCAAATATCCACAAGGCTAAGTCCAGGACAGAGAAGGGATCCCCTGCCAAAAAAACCCAAATTTATTATGCTTAAAAATTGGCAAGGCTGAATGGTATTCCACCTATTCCATCTAAACCTCCATAACATTAATTAATATAACTAGCTTTTAATAAATTAGTGGCTATTATTTTATAGCCTAAATTTGACCATAAATAATGACTTTCTTCTTTGACCATAAATAATTACTTTCTTCTTATATAAGTAAGAAAACCAGACTTCAGCAGCAATTCCCTCTCTCACAAACTCCTCCTCAGGGCCAGTTCAGGCACCCTTCTCTTCTCTGGTCCTTTTCACTGTGCCTTCCTTTTTACTGTCCCCCTCTGCACAATTCTTAAGAAGGATGGGGTTTAACCACCCACAGGTGGTTTGCCAATGGGTAGAGATACAGAAGGGGAAGGAGATTAGAACAGAGTCCAGATTTCCACTCCCCACCACCCCTTCACCAAAGATAAGTTCCTTCCCTGCACTGCTGCCATGGTCTGCTAAACACCTTCCTTTTAACCCAAATGTATCATAGAATGGTTTGGGTTGGAGGGACCCTGAAGATCATCTAGTTTCAATCTCCCTTCCATGGGCAGGGACATCCTCCACTCCATTCAGGTGCAAGTACTTGTCCTTACAGAAATTGCCATTGAATAAATATGCTCACATAAATTTGCCTTATAACTTAAAGCATAAAGTTGGATAAAACTGAGGAGAAAATCACACACCTGCAGGTTTAAAAGAAAAAAAAAAATCACAAACAAACAAAACCAAAAAAAAAACAACACAAGAGATACCTTTCCTTCACCTTCTCCATTAAAAGCTTATTTTATCCTACACTATCACATGAGTCTGAATTTGGCAGGAAAAAGTCCAACACCTACATTATATTTCTTTGTATTTTGTCCTGCTATACCTTGCATATCATGATTTACAGTACCTGTTAAAAATACAAACATTTGAGGCTGTTTGTAATTAAGAACAACACTGCTGACAGGAATAGTCACTTCCTAATTAAGATGTGTTTTAAAAAGTAATTAAGCTATAAACTGTCTTTTCACACGTTAAATGGACATCCTAACTCTAATCACTTGCAATTAAATCAATCAATCAAAAAGTATTTTTGGAAACCACAATCACAGATACAATCAATGTAATTGCTGAGTTTCCCTAAGAAGTTGCAGTGATCCCACTGACACAGATGAGTAGGAACAATATCGGAATTAAACAATCCATTTGTACAAACTGGTTTTGAAACTGTGTAGAGTCTGGCCAGCATATGAAATACAGCCTGAATCAAATCACATGGAAGTAAACTGCTGGAAATCCCCAAAACTTACTTGACTTATTTCCTCTGATCAGTGAGATCAGAATGGAGAGCAAACCATGTGGAGAATCACTGCTTTCCTTCTGCTGGGAGGAGAGTTGCATGACGAAAGAAGAATCTCACCTAATTTCTTATTTAAGAGCTTTGAGGTTTTTCTTTTTTAACAGAATACATTTATTGTCCGTAATGTTAGAAACGGAAAGAAAGGAGAGGTGCTCCATCCCAGTGAGGACAGGCTGAAAGAGTGGGGTTCAGCCTGGAGAAAAGGGTCCGGAGAGACCCTTCTTTAGTACTTAAACAGGGCTTGTAGCAAAGATGGGGACAAACTTTTTAGCAGGGCCTGTAGAGATAGGACAGGGGGTAATGGTTTCAAAATCAAAGAGGAGTTATTTAAGATTAGATACAAGGAAGAAGATGTTTTACAACGAGTGAAACACATGCACAGGTTGCACAGAGAGGTATTTCCGTTCCTGGAAAAATTGAAGGTCAGGTCAGACGGACTTCTGAGCAACCTGATCAAGTTGATCTATTCCCTTCTCATTGCAGGCATGTTGGACTAGATGGCTTTTATAGGTCCCTTCCAGCCCAAACCATTCCATGATTGTATGAAGTTTGTTTTAGATTAACTTCAAGCCATATTGGTATTTCATTATTTAGATTTAACTGCTTGGTTAGGTATATGCTTTTTTCACATAAGAAAATTCATACAATGTGTCCTATTTCTGCAATGAAAAAGGATACTGAGCTACCTTGTACCTTGATGTCTGTTCAAATAAATTTGTCTTTTTTTGAGATAGATAGATAGATAGATAGATAGATAGATAGATAGATATACAGAAGGATGCATATTGAAGAATTTGATACTAACATTAAAGTTGTTTTCATGGTTTCTCAGGACTCACAGACAAATTTCATGCATGCCAAAAATAACTACAGCTTGTAGCTGAAAGGTAGTCAGTCCTCATGCAACCACTAAGTTATTTTTTCTCCAGTGAAAGTCGGCACAGTATAACCAAGAGCACAGGCCATTTTTCCATGACTTACATTTGACAGTCTGCAACTGAAAGAATTCCACTGCTTGTTCTCTAAAACTGCTGCTACCAGACCATCTCAGTAGTTAACCACCCCTAGGCTACAGATAAAAGATGATGTTGAGAAAGACAGAAATTTTACAGGTATTTCACATGGCAGCTCTGCCAGGCTTTCCATAGGCCCATACTGAAAGTCAGTTGCATTTTGCCAGTATTCCAAGAGCCCCAGTAATGAAACAAATGACAATAACTTACTTGGAAAAGCTTCTTGAATGAATACTCTTGAAAAAATAATATATTGTTTGCTGCAACTGTCACCTTTTCTGTGCCAATGATGACTCCATCTGGCCAAAGTTAAGATTTCTGTACATAAAATGTTCAGTGTGCATTACAGTAATGCTATGCAGCACACAACAGGACGCAGGGAGGCATAAATAGAGGCAACAACAGAGCAAAAAGTTTCCTTCCTCCAGCAAATATCATGTCTAAGTTCTTCAGCAAGAAAATAAGTATCAGATATAACACTTACCTAACTAAACCAAATGATTTATGCAGTGTTTAAGCAAAACAGTTTGCTGGAAGCCTAGCCAGGGAAATATATTTCATGGAACAAGAGTGAACCAGTTGATATTCTTAGCATACAAGCAAAAGTAGAAGAATCTATCTGATGAAATGAGTATGGTTTTCAGGCACTGGGCAGTTCCTTCAGTGCAGTGCTGTGGATTTCCACTTCATTTCCACAAACAGTGGCTCATTTCAGTTCAGGCTTTCTTCCCCAAGGCCTGACCCAGAATGTCACCAAACACGGCCCACAGCAAATGTGAGATAGAGGAGAGGAGAGAGACCCAGTTATGTAAAGGTTTAAGTCAGTTACAGTTTGTTTAATTTATAAATCTGGAAAACTAAGTAATATTTGTTTCTTGAGTTTTTTTTTTTTAATTTTATGAAGGGATTTTATTTTGGGTATATAAAACATAACCATAAACTGCAAGTAAATGAAATCCAGAATTTTCCAAGCTAGTTAACAGTTTCAATGCATGTGAGAATATTGAATATTGATTGTATATAAAATAAGGGCATATTCAAATCAAAACACAGAAATTTGGGATGGTAATAAGCTTTAATAGTTTTACCTTACCAGGGCTGCATGTATATTAGAGATTCCCAAAGAGAATTAAGACTATGAAGAATGGGAAACACTGAAATGCTTCAGCGCATTAGAGAAGGCACAAATACCTCAGTATGCAACAGCTGTCTTCTGGCTCCAAAAGCTGGATTTGGTTGCATCCCATCCAGCATATTTGCTGAATACAAAATTAGTAGGCTATTCTCTAAAAAAGTAAAATAATAAAAATGATAAACATAAAATAATAATAAAAAAAAATTAAAATTACAGATTTTTCCTTCCACCTGCTTCAGACACTGAGGAAAAAAAAGGGAAACAAAGGAATCAGTTTTGAGCTATGCATCATATAAATTCTTACTCTGCTTAAGATTCCAAAATATATACCCAGTGACTCTGTAAATTAATTACATTTATTGGTTTCTTACTTCTTAGTCCAACAAATGAGTAGTTTAACTACTACTAACTAGTAGTTTAAGCTAACTGCTGAAGCAAGTTTACTTGTCATGTCAATTACAAAATTGAAAAATACTTTAATAGCAATTTAAACTACTCCTAAATAGATGGCTTAAGGAACTAGCAATCCAAGTGTATGAAGAGTCTGGTTTAAATAAGTTATGTATCTACTAACAGAAGAGAGCTCAACATAATACTAGAATGAATGCCTGAGTTCAGCTTCACCTCTCAAAAAAATGTCAAGGCAGAAGTACAGGCTTTTGAAACAGCAGAAGGCATAATAGGAGAGGGTCTGAGGTGCACATTTGGCTCCTGGATAAACAAATGTGTTATTTAGCCCAGTTAAGAACAGAGTAATTTAGTTATACTCTGGAGATGACAGTAAATTGTGGGAATTCAGTACAGCCTATGTAATTTTATGAAAAGACTAGAAACAAACATATTTCAGTATTTCTACATATTCCAGTTAAAAGGTCAGTGGCCACCAAAGACATTGGTGCACAGGTGGTGTGCTGATTACTGTTCATTTTCTTACATATTAGATACCTTTAGCATTGTGGAGATACTTAAACTGCATTTTATGGCTGCATTTGATGATGCAGGTAATGTTATATAATTGTATTTAATATAGTCATAAACCACAGGGTATCCAATTTATACTTTCTAGCTTATTAAAAATGTTTAAACAATTTTTTTTATTTTCCATTTTTATTGAGTTCCTATGGAACATTATGGAAAAAATGCTCAGTGACTATCTTTTACAGGCCCAGTGCAGATTTATTTCTCCCTCAGGTCCAGCTTCCTGAGACAAAATCTGCTCACCATCACTGCTTTCTCTACTGAATGACAGAAATATAATTCTATGAAAAGTCCAACTCAAGTTATAAGCTATAAAAAGTTCAACTCAAACATTTTTCAGTTATTTTTACTATGATGTTTGTTTGATTGCTTTTTTAAAGACTGTTGGGGTAGTCAAATGCTGGACCACATTACCTGAAGAGGCTGCAGTCTCAGCCTGTGGAGAGATCTAAATGCAACAAGACACATCTCTGCATAGCCAGAAGGATTTAGAGCAGGCTATTCACACATTATCTATCATTAGCAGCATTAAAACTGAGGGTGCTTTATTTATTTTGTAATGGCTTTAGGCTTCATATTCTTAAAAATGGCTTCTGGTGTTTGATTATGCCACATTTCCGCCTTATGCATTGCTTGCATTCAAAACAAATAGCTGGAATTTTTGCTTAAGCATCTCAAATTCACTAAACAGTAGGTATTTGTAGGATGTTAGTACCATTTCCAGTTTGTCTCAGCCACGATCATAACCCAGTTATCTGTAGTCATCACTCACCACTGAAGCCAACTTGGCAGTTCTTCAGGGTTTCTATTGAAAAAGGACTCTAAAATAAATGAAATGGGATGCTGGGGGAAAAAAGAAAAAGAACACTCTGCAATTTTAACAGAGATAAAACCAGCTTATTTACTCTTCATTGTTGAATAGCAGCTGTAACTTCATCTTAGAAGCAGCTATAGTTATCTTACTTTTGAAGAGGTGAAGAAAGTGGTAGACTTCTCATCACACTGCTTCTCCTTCTATTGTGTAACTCTGCAATTCATAGAGCCTCCTAAAAAACAAAATAGAAATTACTTTGTAGAAGGAAGAATTGCAAGAACAGGAGAAACTCTGCATTATTTTCAAGAGAATATTTCTTCATGAGTTTTCAAAATTTTTCGAATTTTCAGTCTTGATTTATTGGGTGAGGTAGAACTTGCCTTTATTATTGCAATAACTTTTAATACTGGGAACAGCCACCTTTTGATTATTATGTTAACAAGACCTGCCTGATGAGTCAGGGCAGGCATTTGTTATCCAAACTTATTTCATAGCAATTGCCAGAAGCTCACCTGGGGCAAAAACTAATGACTGACTTTTAGACACTGTTTTTAGCATTAGAACTGTTTGACCAAGAAGAAAAAGAGTTTTTCTTAAGTGTTCAGGCTTCATAGAACATATTTTCATTTCCCTTGTGCCCAATGTCATGCTGACCTTGGGAAAGCACAAAATTCATGGAAGCACAGTACTTGTATGTTTACTGTGAGGGAATGTGCTCCCTTTTCTTTCTTGTTTGGGCTCTGCTCTATTACACCCAAGTAAACCCAGAAGCATCTTATTGACAGTAGCAACAGACAGGAATTAAAGCCCTTCTAGAAGATTTTTTTTCATTAAGACATCACAAATCATGTTTTACAGTGCCGCCCTGGTACACATTCCCAATCTTTTCAATTATTCCATTTCTACCCCACAACTATTTTATTTTTTTTTATAAAAGATTCAAAACTGACAGTGACCTCTACAGGTGGACACTTCAGCTCCAGAATATGCAGACAAATGGGCTGTGCCTCTAACCAGCAGATCACTGGAGAATCTCTAGAGTAGGCTCAAACCACGTGCCACATCCTAGGGACACACCTAAGAGCAGTACTTGGCCTCCAGAGCCAAACACAGCAGCCAAGATTTCAAAGAAAAATTGTAAACTGGTAAAGAAATATATCATTAAATAAATTCCTAATAATAATTATTAAATATTATTTATATATAAAATCCCAGATATTATAACCAGAGGTAGTGGAATAAAGTTCCTCCATGCTTTTTAGGGTTAAAGTTGTTGGTATCATTTTATCTTGTTTTAAAGACCTGTTCCATTTCTTAGCCAGAAAAAGCTGTTTGGTACTGTTTTGGAGCTGTCCCAAATGCAGCAGAGACTTCATCTGTTACAACACAGTGTTATGTTGCTTGTACTGTTGTAGTGCCATTTGCATTTTATTACATATCACAGACAGGTAATCAATGCATCAGAAAAGAGGCAAATCCAGGGAACAAACCTAAAGCAAATCAGCTGATAAATTTAGTCTAGTTTTGAAACTCTGAGCTGAGTTTTTATTACATCCATTACAATGGTATTTGATACTTATATACAGAAATCCAGAACATCTGGACATAGTATGCCCTTCCATTTATAAAAAAATAAACATTTTCGGGGTTTTTTTTTCTAAAAACAGCTAAAAAATGGTTTCAGCAGCCTTGCAAAAGGATTTTATGGGGAGTCAAATGGCAGCAGAGACATTTTAGTGGAAGATGAGTTACATTAGCAACACTGAGGTTCTGCTCTGCGGCATACTTAGGACTATTGCTTAGACCGTGCAGTCTTTATGATCTTATTTGAATCTGTTTCAATTTTTCACCATTTCATTCTGATCTCCTTTTCCTTCCCTCCCTTTCTGTTGCCCAACCTTCCTGACCAGTCCTCTCATCTTGTTCCTGGCCAATGACTATCCGGTCATGCTTCCAAAACTTGCTTTCTTTTACCTATTTCTCCCCTGATGCTTAGCCAAAAATTCCTAGAAACCACCCAGAACTGCAGATGAAAGGGAAAAAAGCCCTCAAAACAACAAAATGTCCTGCTTTCAATGGTGACACAGTTAATTTTCTTCATACCAGCTGGTACAGGGCTGTGTTTTGGACTCAGTATGAGAACAATGAGATGAGAACTGAGTATGAGAACACACTGATGTTTCAGTAGTTGCTCAGTAGTGCTTACATTAATTCAGGGACATTTCAGCATCCCATGCTCTGCCAGTGAGCAGGTACACAAGAAGCTGGGACGAAGCATGGCCAGCACAGCTGACCCAAACAAGCCAAAGGGATATTGTGTAATATAGAATGTCATGCCCAGGATAGAAACTGGGGGGAGCTGGCTGGGAGGGGCTGGGGATCAGTGTGTGGTGAGAAATTGTGTTGTATATGCTTGTTTCTCTTGGGTTTTATTCCTTCTGCTCTCTCCTTTTAACTACAAACTTTATCATTTTTTTTATCATTATTATATTTTATTTTGTTTCAATTATCAAATTCTTTATATCTCATCTCACCAGGTTTACTTTTTTCCCTGTTATTTTCCTCCCCAGCGGGTGAGGGGTGTGAGCAAGCAGCTGCTTGGTGCTTAGTTGCCAAGTGGAGTTAAACCACAATACAAAAAGCCACACACCCTTAAAAACAACAAGAAACTCTGAAAACAAAGTCACACTCCCCACTCTATTTCAGGGCTCTATGCTTCACCACAGGATAGCAATCTTAAGATTTCAACACTGCATGTATAAACCATCTGAGCCTACGTGAATCCCACGATCAAAAAAAAAAAAAAAT